>PVIU01001169.1:0-233241 GCA_004026605.1 Ondatra zibethicus | reverse complement strand
GAGAGAGAGAGAGAGAGAGAGAGATCACTCTGGAGGAATAGGCTTTAGGGTTGGGTAGATCTGGGCCCACACCTTGCCTTTCCACTTACTGACTGTCTGCCTCTTGAGAAATGGTCGTAAAATCATCTACCTTCTGGGGCTGATTTGAGGATTTAGTGAGCTCGCAAATGTAAAGTCCTGAGTAGACAATCTGGTATCCAAAAGGGACCGAGCCAAATGCCTCAATCGCTTCTACCTCCTTTCCTTTGTAAATATTCCCTGTCGTTATTCAGCCCTTATTGGCAGGAAACAATTAATGACTGCTGAATCCCAGAACCCAAGAATAGAAAGTGACTTTATAAACCATCCAGTTAAATTCTGCTATGCCGGCAGGAAGCTTGGAGGGTGGAACTGTGGAGGCAGGAACCGAAGTGGAGGCCATGGGAGAATTCTACTTACTGGCTTGCTCAGCCTGCTTTCTTATACATCCTAGCACCATCTGCTGCGGGTTGGCACCGTGCGCAATGGGCTGGACCCACCAACATCAATCACTAATCCAGAAAATGCCCCACAGGCTTGCTCACGAGTCAATCTTACCGAAGCATATTCTTAAGTTTTGTTACCTCTTCTCTGATAACTCTATCCCGTGTCAAGCTGAATTCCTCCTCTCCCCCCCCCAAAAAAAACCCTAAAAACAAGTAGGACAAGATTCTTACCATTTTAGGACTACTTTCCATTCTTTCTGAAGGATCTTAATTCCCATCTGGTATCATTTCCCTCCAAACCCTAGAACCTCCTCCAGCATAGCTTATACTTTAGGTCTGTTGGTGACAACTTATTTTAGCTTAATGTGAAAATGTCACTAGCTACTCTTCAGTGCTCAGGATCCATTTGCTGGATGATGAATCCAAGTTCGACAGCTTTTCTTCTCTTTCTCCGCACTTCGCCGACGCTGCTTCAGGTTCTTTTGGCCTTCAGAGCTTCCACGGAGAATTCATCGGGCAATTGATTCCTTCTGGAGAATGTACCAGTTTTCTTTTGCTGCTTTCAAGTTCTGCCTTTCATCTTGAGGTTTCAATTTCAACAGCTTGATTCTTGTAGAACTTGGTGAGGGGAGGCCTTCCCTAGGTTTACCTTATTCCATTGTCCTCAATCATTGCACATCCATACATGTTCAAATTCTATAATTAATTTTTAAAATATTTTCTCTGTTGTGTTTACCACCTTCTTAGTTTGGGGTTCTACTTATTCACATGTTGGACCCTTTGATCTTATCTAGCAGCTCTGAGAGACTGTATATGTCTGTGTTTAGTCTTTTTTGGGGGGGGAACATAGGCCTGTTATTAATGCTGTATTTATCTTACTTATTGTCAAGTTCATGTCTCATTTTTTTCATGTCTCCATTCATCAATCGTACACATTTGCTTTAGTTCAGCGCTGACTTTTTCACTTGCATTTTTTTGTTGCTGCTACATGTACAAGAGGATTTCCACCCGCTGCGGGTTTCAGGATATGATAGCAGCCACATTAAAGTCCCCGTCTTCCAGTATCTGCACTTGTTTCTACTCAGAGTAGAGTAAATAGGGTTTTTTTTTTTTGCTCTTATAAACATGTTCCATTGCTTGGTGGATGCTCGTCTCTTGATGTTGAGGAATATTGGGGTATATCCTAAACATTATGAATATTGGGTAGTTTAGGAAGCCATGGGCATTCTGCATGTTGTTATTGTTCTTTAGTAGAAACTGTTTCTTTCATTGAAGCTGGCACTTACTGCTTTAGGGAGAATTAACTCCAAATTATCTGTTGAATATTGACTGAAATCTTTGTAAGCTCTGTGTTTCCAGATCGTCATCTCTGGTCTGAAGGCATCATACTCACACCAGTGGAGAAGGTCATCATCTCTGGTCTGCATACATCAAACTCATACCAACCGAGATGGCCATGCAGAACTTGGAGACCCTCCCTCTGGATCTTACCTTTTGGCAGTTGCTTCATTAATTTCAGGGTATCTTGGTTCCTCTGTCTTGAAATTCCTTACTTACAGTACTTAACCGTAAGTTATACTCTGTGGATATGGGACAGGTGGGATTTGATTTACACAGCCTGCCTTCTTGGTGATAGGTCAACCTTCTTTGTAGTCTCTAGTATCTCCATCTCATATCAGGTTAAATTTTTTCTTCAGGAAAGCAGTATCTTTTATTAATATTATTTTCATTTATTTAGCACACTTACCACAGTTTTCTCTTCCTCCTCTCCTCCTGTCTCCTCCTCCCACCTTCCTTCTCCTCAGCCATGCCCATCCACTCCTCCTCCAGATTTAGAAAGGGGCAGGCCTCCCATGAGAGTCAACTAAGCAAAGCACACCTAGTTGAGGCAGGACCAGGCTCCTCAGCTTGCATCAAGGTTGTATGAGGCAATCCAGCATGGGGATTGGGTTCCCAAAAGCCAGCTCAAGCACCAGGGACAGGTCCTGATTCCACTGCTAGGAGCCCTAACAAGCAGACCAAGCTACATAACTGTCGCACACATGCAGAGGGCCTAGGTTGGTCCCATGCAGGCTCCCTAGCTGTCCCTCCAAAGTCCGTGAGCTCAGGTCAGTTTTCTCTGTGAGTTCGCCTGTCATGATCTTGATCCCCCTGACTCATACAATCCTTCATCTCTCTCTTCAACAGGACCCCTGGAGCTCAGTCCAGTGATTGTCTGTGGATCTGCATCTGCTTCCATCAGTTACTTGATAAAGACTCTCTGATGACAATTAGTATAGTCAACAATCTGATTATAGGAGAAAGTCAGTTCAGGCACCCTCGCCACTACTGCTAGGAGTCTTAGCTGGGGTCATCCTTGTGGATTCCTGGGAGTTTCCCTGGCACCAGGTTTCTCCCTAGCCCCCAAATGCCCACTCCTTTCAAGATATCTCATTCATTACCTCTGCTCATCCGTCCCACCCCTAGTCTGCCCAACCCAAACCCTCATGTTCCCATTCCTCCATGCTCATGCTTGTACAGCAAGTGCTCCTACCCACTGAGCTGTCCCCTCAGCTTCTCTACTAGGGTCTTATTCCTTTAACCTTAGCTGCAAAAGATGCTTCACTACCCATTATAATTCTGGGAAGCTGCAGTCCAGCATCACGCCTCATTACTGAGAGGAAGTAGAGTACACATGAGAACTGTTTCAAACCTGAGCTGTTTTCTTTATGACTATCATCTAATCGTTTTCTCTTCATGGATCAATATTGCCATTTAAAGTTGCCTTGTTCTATTCTTAATTTCCCAACTCAATTCGATGGGGCTTTGCTCACAGCAAGTAGTAAGGGTTTATGGGTCTATTTCCTCCAGCCATTCCTGATTCACTTCAAAGCAAGGGTGGGTGGTAGCTTGAATTTTTCCAATTCTGTTTCCCATGAGACTCAGTCTATAGTTTGAGAAATACATATGAAAGAAAACTTAAATTAGTTCACATAGCCTAATCCTACGCCTGCCTTTATTTTTCTTCTTAATTGGATTTAAGAGAAACACTGGAACTTTTCAGCCCAAGGTTCTATGCCTGTTGGTTATTTACTCCCTAAAGCCACAATCATCAATGACATTATAATCATTTCCACAGTCACTAACTTGTGTGTCACCATCTGAGAAGTAATACATTTAGATGAAAAATATAGAACAGAAGATGGGCTAGTAGGAAATAACCTGTTTTTAATCATATAAATGCCATTTGTAAGAAGACACAAAGGATAAGAAATATTTTAAAAATAGAAATAAATGGGATTTTTTTTCCTACTAGTTTTCCATTTGGCCTCAGTAGTTCTTTGAAAATGATTGAATTGATTTTTCTATTAAGAATGCTCTTGGGAGGGTCATATAGATGATTGCTGAGCAATTATAGAGTGGTGTCTGCTTTATTACTTTGTCAGCAACTTCAGTATCTATTGAGATTAGTGCGATCATCATGATGTCTATAAAGGCATAGGAAGAAGCATAGGAACCTGTGGAGATGTTGAAGCAAGTGGTCTGGAAGGAAGAAGATGGTGCTTTCATTTCTTCACTGGCAGGAAGACAGTCTGTCTGGGGCTTATGATACTGAGAACAAAGCCACCACTTGAATCTTCTTAGCAAAAGAGTACTAAGTCAGAGTTGGGGTGAGGGTTTTGGAGACACAGATGTGTCAGGACCCTGTTGGACTAGGAAGAGAGGTACCAAACAGAAATGCACCAACAACTGTTTCAAGTATTCATCCTTTATCTCCACCTCAGGGTCTGTCTTTTTGGAGAATTGGTAGACTTTCAAAATGTGCTAGTGTTTCAGGAGAGTCTTAGGAAAGAGAACCAGGGCCTGCTCTAGACTCTGAAGATATGGCGATGGGAGAGACAGAGTCGCCTGCTCCCTGAGTGCATGCTCTAGTGGACGTAGTTAACATGGAGACCCGAATAGGCAGAGACGCAGGATATTTTCCAAGAATGAAACAGAAGAGGGGGATGTGATAAAATGCAGCAGATGGAGGGTGGGTGGTGGGTGCTATGGAAAGGTGAGCAGGGAGGTCAATCTGAGGTGGCAGCATTCAAGTTCAGGGAGATACCAGGCACAAAGATTTAGTCAGAGCTGTGTTTTCACAATAGAAGAGGGGAAAAGATCATATTTGATTGTCTTAAGGAAATCATCTCAGGGTGGTTACTCTGGGTGCAGTCTTAAACCTGGAACTCCATTTGTCATTGGATAGTTTTCCAGATTTTTGAAAATGAGAAAAAAATTAAAGAAGAATTCAACATATATCCAGAGGGGACATACAAACCCCAGCAAAAACAACACTACATCACTGTAACTTGCTGTAAACAATTGTGCATTGGAGGAATTAGTCCTAAAGCAAGAAGTGTCAACAGCTGAAAGACAGGCAGTGCTGAAAGGGCAGCCGGGTTACCCAGGCACAGAGGGGCTCAGTGCTGAGTCTAGCCCCTGTTCGCACTTGCAGGGATTGCCACACTAACAGCGAGCCTGCACAGGAAACTCTGTTTTCGCATGGATCCTACTTGCAGGGGTTTCTCCTTTCAGGAGTATAGAGAGGAGGGAAGAACAACAGTAGCTCAAAATGAAGCAAGTGGGAAGAATCGGCTTCCAGACAGGGCTGGGTCACACTCAAGTTTCATGACATGTGCTGAAATATTTTAATCATGAATCTTTCGTTTAACAAAACTCGCGCGTGTTTAACTTAAACCATAGCTCCTTAAAGATAACAAAATGAAAGAAAACACATTCCTTTTCAACTAACAAAAGCTTGTGGTACGCAAACAATAGATATGCTTTGTCTTCATTTTTATTTTGCATTTGATTCTAGGCCTGCCCTCAGACTAGAATTAGGGGGTGGGGGACGCATCCATTTGTTGTTCGTGTTTTACATGGACTGAAAGGGGAAAAATCAAAGAGATCCGAGCGTTAACCTAAATTTAGAACCCCCTCCCCCACCGCCAAAAAAAGAAAGGAAAGAAAAAGTCTTACCGTTTTGATACATTGGTGAAAACAATTCTTCACTGACAAAACTTGGGGTTTTGTTTCTGCTGTTGCTGTTGTGTTTGTTTTGTTTTTCTCTTTGACAGCTAGGGCATTCGTTAGCTATCCAGAAAATAAAGACCAGCTATTTTCATAGCGAAGCCATATATTCCTATCTAATTCCTTACCACAAACCTTAGGAAGCTAGCAGAGCAGAAAACATGTTTGACTGTGGTTCCGGAAAGAGTGGTGGCTCGGAAGCCCCCACTGTCTGCAGCTTTGGATGTAGCCAAGGCTCTGTGTGCTCCAGATGTGGAGGCTGTTAATGATGTTCTCCGAGGACAGCCTAGTATGGTGATTTCCCTGAAGCGACTCTTGTGACTATGACACAGTGGCCTTACATGAGTAACCCATGGGCCCAGTCTGGCCTGGTGAACACATCAGGCATGTTCTATTCCATGCCCTATGTTTAATTGTTTCAACATTTAAAGATTGGAAGAGTCGTCCTAGCTTCTGATTTTTTCTCTCTTTTTTTTTTTAATTGGAAGATTTGGTAGTTGTGGGCTTACATTGTTGTATGGTCATACTTGGCAAGAATAATAGTGGCTGTTCTCAATAACAAGCACCTCCCACCTGGCCCTGGTCCTTCATTTAATGTTATTTTGTAAGTACTTTTGTTTGCTCCCTCTGCTGGAGCTAGGGACGGACCAAAATAGCCTTTTTAACACTGGCTCACAATGCTTGTTACATAAGCAGAGAAGCCTTGGCTGTAGCCAGCTGAAATGACCAAAGTTCATGTGCACATCAATTTGATGTCTGCTTTCTGAGCAGGAGACATTCTGCTTCCACGTAAAAGCTGAGGAGAGACTTTTCAAATGCTGGAGGATGACCCGCTGTTGGGTGAACAAGCTTCGGCTCAAGGAGAAGGAAGCATTAAGGAGAGCTGCCATTCACATTTCCTTCTGTGCTATTCTTCCCTTTATTAGGGACTTTTTCTGTTGTTTTCTAATGCATCCCTGGCCGGGGGGTTGAAGAAATATTTTAGTGGGAGCTTCATCAAAGAGCCTAGGGTTTTACTGAGAAGACCCCTCCCCCTCTGCTCTCTCCCCTTCTCTCTTTCTTTCTTCTAAATATTTTAGTCAAGTGCCTGATTATATTTTAACTATGTTTCCTGGTCTGAAAAAGGCTGGGCAAGTGTCCAGAGTAAAGCAGGCAATTGTCAAGAGGGGGAGTGACTCATACTCTGAAGACTGTGGAGAAGATAATCCAAAAATTTGGGAAAACTAGTATTAACCCATAATAAGAATTAGTACCAAACTACATTGCACCTGCAAGCTGTACTTGGGACTTTCTATAGTAGCAACTTATATGGAACGCAGCTTTTATGATAGTTTAGTTAGTTTTCCAGTTAAAAACCAGCATGTATGAGAGTTCATGAAGCAAAGATTCCATCTAAAGACATGGAGTCTCCTCGCCTTGTCGCCAAAGTTGCCACTGCTTGGCTTCCAAACACTCAGTTTGGGCTTTGAGTAGCTATGGGCTCATTTATTTGGTAAGTAGAGCAGATAGGAACATACCTTTTCCCATTAAAAAAAAAATAGATTACTGAACTTGTTTCCTTGAGAGTGACAAGTAGCTGGTAATTACTATCTTTTTCTGTTGGCAATCTAGTTATATACTTAAGGACAAATTTTACCCAATGCTATCAAGAGATGTTATCTCTGAAGGAAGTCATGAGTTATGGATAGCAGTATGCAGCGAGGTTAGAAAGGAAGTGTTTGTGTATATAAGGTTAATATTTTAATTTTATGTCCTATGAAACAGTTATGGATGTTCTTGTTTTCTTAAAAATATAGAGGGGGAAATGGTGCAGGACAATTCTATATTCTGTCAATTATGTTTTAAATAAACTCTGATTGGTCAGTAGCCAGGCAGGAAGTATAGACGGGGCAGTGAGAACAGGAGTATTCTGGGAAGGAGGAAGCCCATTCCTCCCCAGTCCTGTCCAGACACTGAAGAAGCAGGATGTGACCTGCCCCGCTGAAAAAGGTACTGAGCCATGTGGCTAACATATACAAGAGTAATGGGCTAATATAAGTTATAAGAGTTAATAAGAAGCCTGGGCTAATGGGCCAATCAGTTTATAACTTATGTAGACCTCTGTGTAATTTTCTTTGGGACCTTACCGGCTGTGGGAACTGGGCAGGACAGAAACCCCAACAAGCAGGCCCTCGTGGTACACACAAATGTTCCATATAGTCCACAGTCAACAAATGACTCTTCTCCATGTCCAGGATTGAGAACTATTGTGAACCAAAATAGTTGAAATCCTTGCCCTGAAGAGACTTGCCTTCTAGAAGGCAAAGATTGACAATGGAGAAGCTGAGATTCAGACTGAGGAGCTCAATGAAGGTAATAAAGTCAGTGAATGGAAAGAGGAGTGAGTGAATGGGGGAGCCCAGTGTGCTCAGACTAAAGTGTAGAGGAAAAACCTCCTTAAGAATATGACATACTTAGTCATTTTTCCTGAGCTGAAGCCAGTCATGCCATACCAAGAGACACCATTGGGGGGGCAAAGAGATCATCATATGTAAAGATCTTAAAGTTGGGGTTTCATAGAGGTTGAGAAACCCAGATTATAAATGAAAAGAAGGACGTGGTGGCTGGCATCAAGAGCGGTACAAGTTAAAGGATAAAAGGAACACAGGGCTCAAGTTACATCGAGAAGACATCAGAGGCTTTACTATTAAATGAATTAGATGAATTTTAGGACTCTGGACTAGAACTGGGAAACTATATCCTACAAACTACGCCTGAGCCTCGGCTTTTTTTTTATATATATATAAATACAGCTTTATTGGAAGAAAGTAATGCCAGTTTACTCATGTCTTGTGCCTTTTTCCTTTTGCACTACACAAAGATCATACAGGATGGCAATAAAGCTGAAATGGTACCATCTGATCCTTTCAAGAAAGTGTGTCTCAGTCCTCATGCTAGATTATACATGTTTTCATGGGTTTGCAAGTGTTCTACTGAACTAGGCAGAACTGTCTACCATTTAGCTTTATTTTCTCAAAAGACAAGAATGCTTAATTACAAGAACCAGTATTTTTGTGACAATATAAGTTCGCTTCAAAATAGGGATCAGGTTCATCTGTATCAGGTGATTAAGTAAATTAGTTGACCAAATATTGGTTAATCACAGCTAGGGGTGACCTGACACAGTATGAGGCCCATAAGCACGCTTAATTATTTTAATAGTATAACATGGCCACCGAGGACCCCAGTACTGCCGTCCTTGTGCTTTGCTGTCCTCATGATACAGAAGTTACTTCTCACTGTATCAGGAATGTTGCAATAATCACAGATGTGAACATAAATAAAATGCTAGATATGTCACAATAGAGTATGTTGGATATTTCTGTCTTTAGCCTCTTAATTAGGGATGAAAAAAGTCTTCCTAGTTGATAGCGTCTATCTCCTCACATGTCATTGAGTAGATTGGCTTGCATTCACACCACTGTCTGGTAAGGAAAATGGATTTACTATATTTGATTTAGACTGACATCTACCACTTGGGACCTTGACCTCATAGCTATGGAGACTGAATGCCTAATGGAAGTCAGGGTTCTGTCCTCAAGAGCAGCCAGGAAAGACAAGGTGTTCATCATGTGACAAGAGCCTCACGTAGTAGCAATGACTTCATGTCTGTTTTGAGATACACAGGAAATGAATACGAAAGGTGGCAGCCAGCAAACTCAGACCTGGAGTGAATCTGCCTCCCAGGATGTGGGTTGTCAATAGTGGGATATGGTTGATAACATGGCTGTCCTTTGATTCTATTGCTCTTACAACAGGTTGAGTAATCCATTCCCACATGCTGATAAATGCTCTTAAGGAAACATGTATAATACATTTGTCCTTTCTAGTGAGTCATCTTCCCAAACAGCTGTCTACTGAGCTCGAAGAAAGCACAACTGTTTGAACATGGACTTGTTTCAGTTGAGTTTTGCAAGTAGGGGTTTGATTCTGTGTTACGCTTACGTGGGGCTCCCAAACAGGTTCCTTCCAAAGCACCCATAGTTATTTGTGTTCTTTACCTTCTAACTGGAAACCACCACCTCCTTTAATGCTCTGCTTCAGGACCTATTACTTTGCTTTGCAAGGGATGCCCCACTGAGAAAAATTATATTTGTTTCTTTGATCTTTTATGTATATCATCCATATGTAAAGGACCTAGTGCCTGGACCTGGATGTGGTTTAAAGCCTTGTTCTCAGGAGGCTGTGTTAGTTGTTGGGTTAACAGCATTGTCTGTGGCATCTGTGAAATTCCTGCAGAAAGGAATACCCAAGATCTGGTGAGCAAAACTCAGTAAGTACCAGACCGGGTGGACTGAATCCTGCCATACTAGATAAACTTGACTGATACCCAAGCTTTGGATTTACTTTTCTGTTTAGCAGTAATTTTTATCATGATAGGGAAGTGATTGACATCCTGTATTGTATGTTAAAAAAAAAACTTTGCTCAGACCAGGTCATTTCAATTTCAAGGCTGTCACTTGGGTAGGATTGATAGAGTCGCAAAACATAGAGCTTAGCTTTGACTCCCTGAGGGACTGTCTATGATTCCTAGTCTATGGAAATACAAGATTGCTTTGGTGTCTGTAGTTAGCCTTTGTATCCGTTTATTCTTTCCACTGTGAGAACACCTTCCATGTGTTAAAGTGTGATAGCATGTTAGGAAACAAATGAATTAGACATTTATTTTGCACCTTGTATGAACGAAGTGTTTAGGCCCGGTCCTTACCCTTAGGACCCACAGTCTAGTGAGGCTAACTGACCTCCATGAAAGCAGCAGAGACGATAAGAGGAGACTTAAAGGGCACAGACAGTATTGTCTATGGGAAGCCAGGATCCTAAACACCAGACGGGGCTTATAGAGAATGACTTTGAGCTAGTTAGCACGCATCTATGGGTTTCACTTTGCTTATGTGTAAAGAAGAGATACTCTTTAGAATAGTTAGCAAAGAATCACAGGGAGCACAGAGGGAAATAATGGCTCTAGCATAACACTCGTTGCATGGTGAGTGTTCTATAAATATTACCTATTTTTAGGTACCACAAAAAGGGTGAGCCTTGGCAGGGAACAGCGCTGTGATTCTGTACAGATGTGGCAAGCAAATGCTATCACTTGTGTCTGATTCTGTGATGTTGGGAATGTTGCCTAACTTCTCCATGTTTCAGAATCCCAATCTGCACAATCGCTGTCATGACCATCACACAGTGCTGGCATGACAGTCAAATGGTGTGAAAGGCAATGCCCTTTATGTGACTGCCACACACCAGCTCAATACTGTCAACTTAGGAATATAACTACCGCAGAGGCTAACACAACAAAGACAACAATCGGTCAAACCAGAAAACTCTTTACAGGCGTGTGTCATTGGTTGCCATGGGCAGGGGTCAAAGCTGTTAGTTGTTGTGCCTATGTCAACAATTCAGCACCTGGTTTCTAGGTAGCGGATCTGTGGCACCTTATTTGTATAGTTTGTACAGAACATTAAACTATGGAAAATTTGAAAGTTGCTGTCTCTTTGTTTCCATTGGCCAGCGCAGAGTGTGACACACCCTGGCTCTTGATTCCTTCCCTCTTTAATGGCCGAACTCTCCTGGATGTTTTCCTCTTAAGTTAAAGAAAAGGACTCCAAACACACTGGTGGGAGAATCTGCTCCTCGGTTAGTCCAATGCCCCAAGTCACGTTTCCCTATGACAGTCTAATTTTGCGCAGATCCTTCTGTGCATCAGAATGAGTTGAAGGGTACAAATGTCCAAGGCATGAGATGACATGAAAGTCTAATGGGCTGCATTGTTGAGACCTAATGGCTTGTCAGACTGGCACTTTTATTTGCTCCGTTTCTGACTACCCAGTGATATTTTAGAAATGATATTCTCCTTTTCTAAATAAAGGAGCATGCTTTATCTGCTCTCATATTAAACGTTCAGCAGAATCGACCACACTCTACTTGCTTCCTAGAATGTACACCTTGCCTAAGCCAGCCAGAGAGTTGCTTTCAACAGTCCAAGTGCCTGTATTAGGGAGGACCAACCACTGTCAGTCACACTCGGGGCTTGGGTCCTTTCTGTTTTACGTTCGAAGTCTGCAGGCCTGCAGACAGCTCCATGGCACTTCCTGAGATGAGGCAGATGCAGTGGGAGGCAGAGGAGAGAGAAGGGAGAAGCTCAGTGACATTATTTAAACCTGCAAAGGGACTACAAGTGGAGCTTTTCACATACATGAACCAAGGAATTCATTTGGTTTTATATTTATTTTTCTTTCAGAATCCAAATACACTCAAATAGAGTGCTGAAAACATCCCGAAAGAAGTAAGATGCACTTTATTGATCCAGCAGTTGGTTGAATATTCTTGGCAAACCAAAGCTTGCAGAATATAGTTGGAAAACTGTCCCAAACCCCTTTGGCAGCTGGACTGGAAAATAAAAAAGAAGCGCAGAAGTAGCAAATACTCTGTTACCAATTATAGATCTGGACCTGAGGCCAGCCAGAGACTTGACTTTGTGTCCCTATTACTATCCCCATAAATCCAGGCACAGACATGGCCGCCCTCCTGGGGATGATGCACAGAGCAAGGCAATTCAGAGACTTGCTTGGGTGGCTCAAGACAGTGTCCCTGGAAAGTGGTCTATACGTGGAACTTTGTACCCAGAAAACAGACTATTTTGGGGAAATATATTCTGAGTTCCTTTGAAAATGAACAATTATTCCTAATTTTTTTTAACTCGAGATCACAGTTAATTCCTTCCCAGATTTTCAGAGAATGGGGAGGGCAGAGAAACTGACTTCAGGCTTCCATTCAGCATCCTGTGTTGTTTGTTCTCAGCTCTCTTACCAAGGATGAATGCTCAGTTATTTTTTTGCTATAGGGGACTGGAGGGGCAGTCACAGCATGATGACAGCCGCATCCCTGTGAAGTGGTTACTTTGAACTTCTGTACATGCACTCCACACATACCGCATGCACATGACCTTGATGTACGACACGCATGCCACATGTGTCACCTGTGTTATTATGCAAGATCTCCACTACAAGGACACGTGTGATTTTTATTTTGTCTAAGGTGGGGGAAACTAATTTCATGGCAGCATCTAGTGTCTTTGGAGGACTTGACTCCAAAGCCTTTACCCAGTAATCTAGTTTTCCGGCATGTACCTTTACAAGGCAAATGAAAAGACCCACTGTTTGCATAATAATGGCAAAAGCAATAATAGAAAAAACTTAAATTGTCTATCCTTAGAATATGCATATTTTAGGTGAATACTAAGACATCATATGATGTCAACTCTAGAAAGCTGCAGAGTAGTACTTTATTTATTTATATTTATTTATTTTGGCTTTTAGAGACAGAGTTTCTCTGTGTAACAGTCCTAGATGTCCTGGAACTAGCTCTTGTAGACCAGGCTGTCCTCAAACTCACAGAGATCCACCTGTCTCTGCCTCCCAAGTGCTGGGATTAAAGGCGTGTGCCACCACTGCCTGACTAGAATAGTACATTATCTAATCCTATTTGTTAAATGCTTTAGAAAATAGAATTTTCTTAATGGGGTACAGGGATAGGGGGTTGTGAGCTCTGAATGTGTTTGGTTTATCTAAAACCTTTCTCTGAAATTTCACTGAAGATGGATGTGCTGTCTCTTATTTTCTTCTTGAATCTTATACAACTGACTGTAGATAACAAACAGCAAACATAGAGAAACGCTAGTGAGTCCACTAAGATAATTAAATAAAAGACCTCTGATTATCAGAAAAGAGAGAAATTCAAACAAGATTAAGTAGTTAATGGGTTCACAGTTCTGAATTCCGGTCTTCCTGTCTTTAAACATATGACTCTGTGGGTGTGGCTTCACTCAGTCAGCTTAGGATAAACAAGAATGGCATGTGTACTTTTAATGCCATTCTTGGGATAGAGAAGCTTTTCTTTATAATCTTAGTTTCATAATTATGAATAAACCTAAAAAAGGATGTAAACTTCATCATTGTGTCTGACATACACTACACCAAACTATCACCTTTGCTTGGAAGTTATAGGTGATAGCAATATAATTTTTTTATAGATCTAAAGTGACATCATTTTATGTCACTTATGGTCAACAGGTACAAAAAACTAAAGGTGGGTGGGACGAAGATGTGAAAATAAACAGTGGGTGGGCAGAGTCAGACAGCACATGGCTTGCTCGTGTTATCTACAAGAGAAGTTACAAAAGCACCAGAAAATAGGTGGGCAAACTTTCTCTCAAAGCAGACTCCTTACTTCCTTAACAGTTCAGTAATAACTCCAAAGTGGGGTTCTGCCAACAATGTGTGCTTAGAATAGACAGGATTATCACACTGACCCTCTCTCTTTTCCAGACTCCACCTGTTGAGGAATAGCTTTGTTTTCATATGGAAGTGGAACTCTGGGAAAGGTTTAAAATGTGATTGCCATGCTGTGCAGTATGGATTGAGACTTGAACGCCCTACTGGGAAATAGTTGTAGCTTGTTGTGTTTACTTTTGTACATTAAGAACTCATTTCTGTGTATGCCTGGTGACTTGGTCTCAGATGTTGTGCTGACCAGCTATCCTTTGCAGGGATATGTGATGGGGACATAAATTTGAAGAGATAATTCCATGGTTAATGTTTTACTGTTGGTCCTGAGTTCTTAAATATCTTGATCTGTTGTGCTTTCCTGCTGTTGTTTGGTCTTTTGGTGTGTGTTTCGTGACCAGTGATCCTCAAATCAGGGTGGACAGACAGATGAAACTGGACAATTTCATTGATGGGTCCAGCTTCATTCAAATTACAAGGATGGTTGGGAGCAAGTACTTGATTTAAAAAGGTCAACACATAATTTCATAATTTGGATAAGGGTGATGGCTGTGCATACTGGTGATTGGCAAAATAAGATCTATGTGCTGAGGCCAATATTTTTGTAGTATGTCTAAGTTAAGGATGTTTTTACCTTTTACGTTTTGTTTTTGGTTTCACATTTTAAATGATAATTTTCCTGGATATGTAAATCCCTGCACATGTCCGTGACTTTATGACTTGACTACCCCTTCAGAAAGTTGGCCAAACAGCTTTCTTAAATCACTATTTTAACCTCAATGTCCTGAACAACATCTGAAATAGGCATTAGGTTGAGATGGGTGTTTATTGAATTGAATGGCCCATAGTGCTCTTTATTTAGTATGGGATACTGAACACTAGATCATCTCATTTACTGTGGAATGAATGTGACCGGCTTGGCCAGCTGAGTTAAACAGAAGCCATGCAGGGGCTACTTAGGGGCAGAGAGTCAGTGTGTGTGATTCTATGTTGCTTAGTTATTTTGCCTTTATCCTTTACTTATGGGTCTTAGGCAGCTTTCTTGCCATTAGGAGCTCATAGAGTGAGCTCTTGTTATCTGTTGGTGTTGAAGTTTGCTACTGGAACAAATCCTTGGGTATTTGTTTCAAATGCGTAAGTAGTACATACCTTGGAAATTCTGAATCAGAATTTGCCTATGAACAAGCTTCTAACTGATCTGTATACACAGTCAATTTGAAGGTGCTCTTGCCAGAATCCCACCACAATTCCTTCTTACCAGGATCCTGATATTCTGGAGGCACCTACACTTTCCCAACACAGTCCACATGACTCCAGAAATGGATCTCATTGTAGACATTGCCTTAATTGACTTGCAGAGTCTTGCCATGGGGGAGAAAAAAGTATGCAACTCACATCGAGTGCTGTTAATTTGGACTGATGACATACAAAAAATGTTTTTGTATTTTGGGTTTTTTTTTTAGGTTTCTAGGCAATAATATCCAGATGAACATCAGTGTCCATGAATGAGATGTTTTGAATGCTCATAGGAAGCAAGCAAACAAACAAAAACAGGATTGGAACTGAGAGGGTCACAGGAAATAATGCCATTGGGCCAACTCCCCCAAGCCCCCTTGTCAAATAAACAAAGTATTAGGTATGAGTTGTATGGACCATTTCATGTTTTATCATTAATGTACAAAAGCATGTAGGGAAACTGTACTTCCTGTTTACAGATGAGAAAAGTGAAGGTCAATATAAAAATCAAAACAAAATGAAAGCAATAGCGAGAACCGTACACTGCCGCTTTCAGCTCCCTATCGTCCGTTACACTTGACTCTCAGCATGGTCAGAAGGAAAAGCCTCTTCTGGACACTCATTTGTGTATTTTTTAAAAAACACAAGAAACAAAAGCCTTTAGTTCTTGGTGATGAAGTCATAGAATCCCTTTTATCGCACAATACATATAAAGTCATTAGTATATTTTTTTAAAAACACAAAAATAAATGAAAGAGCTTCTTTGGTTGGTTTTTGAGACAGGGTCTGTCTATGTAGCCCTGACTCTCATGGAACCGCTATGTAGACCAGGCTAGCCTCAAATTAACAGAGATCTGACTGACTTTGCCTTCCAAGTTATGGGATTAAAGAAGTATACCATCATGTCCAGCAAGAAAGAGATGTTTTTAAATACAGAGGTTATGGCTCTCTAATTATATTACGGAGTCATAGTCATAGAATTGGCATGCAAACAGATACGGACATGAAAGGAAAAGTATAGAGGGTCCAGAAATAAATCTACTTGGTTACAAACACTCAATTTCTTAACAAAGCTGTCAAAAATATATATTGGTGAAAGGACAGTCTCTTCAACAAATGGCACTCAGGAAACTGGATTTCCACATAGAGAAAGAAACTAGATCCATATCTCTCATTCTGCACAAAAATCAACTCAAAAGTTATTCAAAGACCTGAATGCAAAATGTGAAAATTTTCAACTAATAGAGGAAAGCATAGGCAGAACATTTCAAGATCCAGACACAGGTGAGTACTTTCTGAGCAGGATTCCAGTGGCACAGGAAGTAATCCTAAGAGTTGGCAAACGTGAGTATATGACTTTAAAAGTCAGCCTATACAATGGGGGAAACTTTGCCAATTACACATTAGAAAGGGCATTAACATCTGGGATATATGAAGAGCCACAAAAATTAAACCTCCAACCCCCAAATCATCAATTGATAAATGTGCACTAATGACTTGAATAGACAGTATTCAAAAGGAGAAATAAGAATGGACAAAATATACTTGTAAAAGTGTTCAACATTCTGAGCCATCAGGAATATAGGAGTTCAATCAGCTTTGAGATTACATCTCACCCCACCCAGAACAACTATCATCAAGAAGCCATTGACAACAAATGCTGGTGGGGACGTGGGGAAGAGGGAAGCTTTATTCACCGCTGAGGCATTGCAAGCATGTATATCAACTGTGGATGTGAGTATGGCAGGTCCTCAAGAAAACCTGCAAATAAAGCTACCATACAACCCAGCTATACCACTCTTGGGCATATTCCTGAAAAATTTCTTAGTCAACATATGCCAGAGACACTTGCACATTCATGTTTAGAGCTGCATGGTCCACAATGGTAAGATAAGGATGGATGGTGTGTGTGTGTGTGTGTGTGTGTGTGTGTGTGTGCGTGCGCGCGCGCGTGCGTGCGCGGGAGGGGGTGGGGGGGTTATGTGCACATATGCACACACACACATGCACTCATGCATGCACAAATGGATCACACACTAGAAAGGGGACTTTGGGAGGGCTAGAGGAAGATACGATAAGGGAAGTGATTCATAGGGAGGGTTGTAGAATCCATGTAGCATGAAAGCAGAATGGAGAGGCACTGTGCCAAGCAAAAGGGATCAGCTGGAGGAGAGGAGTGGTGATGAGACAGGGCAGTGTGGGAGGGGATGGAGGAAAACAGTCTAATGATATAATTGTGTGAAGATGCCATGATGAAACTCGATACTTTGTATGTTAACTTAAAATTAAGTTAATCCCAGCATTCGGGAGCCAGAGGCAGGTGGATCTCTATGATTTTGAGGCCAGCCTGGTCTACAGAGTGAGTCCCAGGACAACCAGGAAAACAAAAGAAAAAAATTAATCTAAAAAGAAGAAACCTATATAAGGCTAAGTATAATCACATGAATCTTAAGGTTTCATATATATATATTTATGCTTCTTAATATGTTGTAAAAGGCTTAGTTATGATATTAAACCACTTAGACATACACAATGCTTTAAGATGGACACAATGCTATAGTAGAGTATTTTATTAAAAGCAACTGTCAGCTTTTCAGTGTGTTTATGCTGCTGCTGATGACTGTTACTTTGTTTTGTGGGCGAACACAAACAAGAGATGTCACACAGTCAAGCTGGTTTCTGGGAAATTCTCTGGAGCTTTCACAAGCTCTTTCAAGCCATGAGGGTGGCATTTGACTGACTGCTGAAGAGGACACGGGGTGGAATTCTAGGGATGAAAAGAAGGGTGTTTTCCTCTGGAGAATCTCACAGAAGCAACTTATCTTGTAAACTACTGGAGAGTAGATAAAAAAAAATGGCTGTCACATCCAAGCAATGACTCATTGACACCAAGTGCTTTGACTCCACAGAGTAGACCCAGGAGGAGGCTCGCTCAGAAGTCTGCTAACTAGAGACAGAATCTGTCTTTCATTTTCTTATTAGAACAAAATTCTCATAGACAAATGGTACCAAAATGTCATCTGGCATCTTTCTGGCTGGCTCTGGGAAGAGTTGGTGGTTTTCACCTAGTTCCCGGAGCACATGGCTTGCCACCCCAGAACTATTGTGTGCTAGGCTACGTTTTGCCAAACACGTTAAATAAGCCCTGTTTAGAATACATTAACCTTAAGAGCCAAATAAATCCATCAATAGCATGTATTTGCCACCCACCACGCTCAGTTCCTGAGGAGGGTGGAAAGTCACAATTAAAAGGGAACACATGGATTGAAGGTATAGAACATTCATCAGTGAAAATGTCAACTACCTAGTTCTAAGGCAAAAAAAAAAAAAAAGAATTTGGAAAATCATTTCCTGAGTTATTTCCAGAGAACATGAGCTCTGTGGGAATGACTAAGGGCTCCAGGGTCAGACAAGTTAGAACATGGCTCCACTAAAGGATTTCTGCACACAGGGCCTCTTCTGCTTGGGCATCTGTCTTGTTTTTCTATTCCTGTGATGTGACACTCTAACAAAGACTAAATGCCGGGGTACAGATCATCACAGTGGGGATGAAATGGCTGCAGGAGATGGCAAGGTCTGCTCAGAGTGTGTGCTTAGCCTGAAAGCTGAAAATGACGAGTGCTTGTCCTCAGTTCTCTTTCTCCACTTACATAGTCTTGGTCCCTGGCTCAGAGAATGGTGCCACCCAGAGTGGGTAGTACTTCTTGCCTCCCTCTAATCCAGATCATCCCTGACAGGCATCCCCAGAGGCCTTCCGGTCTGCCAGTTTCCCAGGTGACTCCAGGTCACATCAAGGTGACGAGTGAGATTCATCATGATAACTTTTATGTTCATCAAAAAGGCTCCGGTATGGCTCTTTAGCCTGACTTCGATAGATTTGGGAAATGCTGACTTCAAGTTGTTACTCAAGTCCCATCACCTTGTGACTGACAACCATGAGGTAAAGTGACTTGTCCTGGGTTGTGGAGTTCACAGCAGAGCCAAGATCAGGCAGTTAGCCTCTTTTCTTTGGAATCTAGTGGCTTGCAGTTGAGTTTATTACTGGGTCTGCATTTCCTAAAGCAATGTATTTGAGGGACCGCTCCTTGTTTTCACAAATGTGTTGGTTGAATGGTCCTATAGTCACAGTTCAGGAAAATGAAAGAAGATTTAGTATTTAGGAGACATGGGTTTTGGAACTGCAATCTCCCCTGTGGTTATTATTGGTAAGATGGCATAATTCTTTTTTGGCGGGGCGGAGGGAGCAGCTTTTTCTATAGCGGTCAGCTGAACACACACAGCATTGACCTGCACTGCTTCTGGCCTCTGACTAGAACTTTCATCTCATTCCAGGGGCAGTGGAATCCTCTGGGGAGGATTTAAGAATGGTTAGGTCATGGAATTACTCAGATTGAAGCCTTTTCAAGGAAAGGGGATTTCTTTTCTTCTCCATGGTGTCTGCCTGAATGCTTCACATGCATGAGATGCTAAATCAACAGTAAATGACAGCAGCATAAAATATGAGCAGAAGGAAAATTAATAACAATCAGTATGCTGTACACAAGTAATTTACTACAAGGCACTTGAGGAGCTACTGCCTATGGTTTTATTTTGTTTTGTTTTTGTACACTGTGAAAGCCATGGTTTTAAATAAGAACACTTTTCTTCCACATTGTATATGATTTTAGAAATGGAAACATAAGCAGGTTGAAAAATAATTTGGATGCTTAATCTGCTGAGCCCAAGAGAGTGATTTGTAGTACTTAATAATACAGTTAGAACTAATTCCATTTTCCTAATGTGGATTGCTTTTCCAGTCCCCTGGCACATACCATATTGAAGCTTTTAGATAAATATTGGCTTTCTTGGGACTGGCTTGGGTTGTTACCTCATTTGAAAGATGAGAAAACTACATCAATGTGTCAGGAAATTTGTAGGGTCATTAACTTGACTCTGCCCTTCAAAATAAATATGTCAGCCTTAATTTTTAGTGGCGGTGGTTCACCTGTATCCCAAAGTTCATGGAATCCTTCTCGGAAGGCACACGGGTTATTAATCACAATGAATGGTGACAGGGATGTGGAACTCGACCTTGAGTGACCCATCCCCCAGAGCTGGGTCCCCTAGTGCAGTGGATGAAAATGCAGATAAAGAGAAAGAGTACAAAGAGAGGTCTTTATTACTCCTCTGTTTCCCTTCCCTGCAGCTTCCGCAGGCAGCCTTAACCATTACAGCTAGAATCCGCAATGGCTCTAGAACCATCCTGTAGCTTCTAAAACGCTCTTGGAAATGAAAACAAATGATGCAAGAAGCACACTAAACCTTTGGGAAAACTGGCCCCAAAGGATGCTGAAGCAAGCACACAAACATATGCAGGGCTACCCCTGCCCAGAGCACATTTCCCTTGAAGGTTAGCCTATGATCTTACACCTCAACCACCCAACTGCCACCCACAGGCCGCAATGCCATGACGTGCTTTGTTGTCAAACCACAACCTCCCATTGTCCCTTCAAGGCTCCTGAAACATCCTCTTAACATCTGTAAAACGCACCCCATTAAGCATAACAGAATGAATAAACATGCCCTGAAAGCAGCATTATTGAAAATAAGGGTGTTACACAGCTGCTCCCTAGCTCTAATTAAAAGGGAAGAATCGGGGGCAGGAAATTGATTTTTCCCTTAATGTTTCAATCACTTGACCTAGCTAGTATATCTGTGCAATTTGCTGACACCCTCATTAGAGCTATACTAAATAGCCAAACCCAGCAATGCCAAGCAAGACACCAATGAACAATTTTGTGTGAAGAAGGGAGCTTAATTAAAAGTGACTTAATTTCCATCCTTTGGGACTCTAGATGCTCAAGGTAGCAGGACCAGAGACATGTATATATTTGAGATTAAAGTGAAGCTTTTGTAAAAACAAAAAAAGTGAGGATTATTGGAGTATTTGGCAAATGGGTAGTAAATGAGGTTTTTAAAAACTCAACTGTTTTATCTGTGGTTCAGTCACCTTCTCTCCAGAAAGCATCACCTAACCTAACAGAAACATTTTCTTTCCTATCTTTTGGCCTGTGTTATGGTTTTCTATAAATTTGCAAGACTGTTTCATACACAGTACAGATAAATTAGATTCTTTCCCTACTTGGTTTGTTCAAACTGTAAATAAACCTGTTTTATTTTTTTAAAAAATTGACTAATTTTGGTTTTGCATCAAAGATGCTTCCATAAAACTGAATTTATCTTATGCAGGTTACCCATTAATGCCACTCCTGTTGATCTGGTATGTCTGTGTCCTCATAATCACACAGGCAGACACATTCTAAGGTGACCCCAGGACTCTTCCCTCTTTTTGTTCAAGCCTGTGGAATTCCCTGCTGAATGTGGATAGAACCTGAGACTTGCTTCTAATCAGTGGAAAATGGCAAGGTTACAGTATATGACTGATTGCAATGCTGGTGGTTTTAACTCCTATCTCATAAGGGCATTCCCTCTTGCTGGGTCTGAAGAAGCATGCTGTTATGCTTTCTTTGCCTGCACAGACGGCAGAGAACCCTGGGAAGTCGCTTGTTGCTGTCCAGTCGGAAAGTGAAGCCATACTGATGGCCTGCAAAGAGCTGATTCTGCCAACAACCTGATTAGTGTGGAACCAGATCCTGCCCTAGTGGAATGGATGATGAGGCTCCCTCCCCAAGCCTGATCAACATTTGATGTCAGAGGACCTAGCTAAGCCTTAGCGATCCCCTAGAGCCATGACATGAAGTGACACTAGGAAACCATGCTACATGGGTTGTGTGCGGACGAATGGCCACAGCCCCTATTGACAAAGGAGAATACTGTAGACATAGGCTTCTCCTCTTTCACCTTTGGAGATGCATTTCACATTGCTGCTCATGAGGTCTGGAAGTATAGAGCATCAGAAGTCTAACCTAGGCAACAACTCCATAAAGGTCCCTCACATCGGTTGTCTGTCTTCCTCCTTCTAGTCTTTCTGTCCCTGATACACAGGGGCCATGGGGCAATCAACTAATTTATAATTCTCTAAAGTTTTTTTTAATCATTAATGTGTCTGTGTATGGTGTGTGTGTGTGTGTGTGTGTGTGTGCGTGTGTGTGTGGATTAGCGGACAACCTTTGGGAGTTGGTTATCAGGTTCTGGGGATTGAACTCAGGCTTTAGGAGTGCATTGGCAAGGGCTTTCACCTGTTATCACACAGGCCTCTAATTTATGCATCTGGACTGCTTCTGGATATTAAATGATTTGTTTCTATGAGAAAGAAAGAGCCATTATCGGCAGGGTTGGTGGTGATTGGTCTCTTTTTTGGGAAACCAGAAATGGTCCACAGGACATTTACCAGTGTGCTCTACAGACTCAAGGGATCTGTCTTCTTCCCATTCCTGACACTGTCCTTGCTAGCAACAGTCAAAATGAATTGCAATGTCTCCTGACGAAGGATGCTCTTGTATATATAACACAGAGTTCTAAAAACACACTAGGAAAAAAACAAGAGTGGAAACATGATCCAGTAAACATTTTATTTTAAAAATACCTGAAGTGTCTTCTCGCTGATGCTTAGCATTGAGAGTATAGAGTGCCTTGTGGCCTTGGAACACACATGTATTATTTAAAAGTATCCCCAAGTCTTACAGGCTAAGGCAGGCAGATCACCACGAGATCAAGGACAATCTAGTCTATATGGTGAGTTCCAGGACACCCTGGAAGACAAATTGGGAACCTCTCTTTAAAAAAATAAGCCTCAAGACATAAAAAAAAACCAAAATGAAAATTTCTTGATTCTGCAAAGACTTAAAAAAAATCAGCATCTCCCTCGCGATTGGCTTTTAATTTTTTTTCTTCTTTTATAAAATAAGGAGGTGAGGTATTTGAGACCCTCCTGCCCACCCATTCCTAACAGGGCCCAGAAGAGGCCCGGCAGGTCTCCACTTACATGCCTTACCTACCCAGCTCTCCAGCCAGCCTCGCTCCCAGGGCAGCACGCACCAGGCACTGTGCACGTGCTGGCTCTGAGGTTCCCTGGGCTCTGTGGCCGTTGGGGAGGTTTCCATCCCTTTGGTTTTTGACCTCTGTGCTTGCCCGCTCCGCCCCTGCCTCTGCCCCAGCCCAGCGCTGGCCCTGCTCTTCTCACAAGAAGGTGGCGGCCTCCTGCCCCATGGGCAGCGGTGCCCAGATGAACCCCAGCTCCCCAGGCTGCCCCATGGCCTCGCTTTACGTAGGGGACCTGCACCCGGATGTGACTGAGGCGATGCTCTACGAGAAGTTCAGCTCGGCCGGGCCCATCCTTTCCATCCGGGTGTACAGAGACGTAATCACCCGTCGCTCCCTGGGCTATGCTTCCGTGAACTTCGAGCAGCCTGCGGACGCAGAGCGTGCTTTGGACACCATGAATTTTGATGTCATCAAGGGCAAGCCAGTCCGCATCATGTGGTCTCAGCGTGATCCATCACTACGCAGAAGTGGAGTAGGCAACGTGTTCATTAAAAATTTGAACAAAACCATTGATAACAAAGCGCTATATGATACATTTTCTGCTTTCGGGAACATCCTTTCCTGCAAGGTGGTTTGTGATGAGAATGGCTCCAAGGGGCATGGATTTGTACATTTTGAAACAGAGGAGGCAGCAGAAAGAGCCATTGAGAAAATGAACGGGATGCTTTTGAATGACCGTAAAGTGTTTGTTGGACGGTTTAAGTCTCGAAAAGAACGGGAAACGGAGCTTGGAGCAAGGGCCAAGGAATTCACCAATGTTTACATCAAGAACTTTGGGGACTACATGGATGATGAGACCCTGAGTGACCTCTTTGGCAGGTTTGGACAGGTCTTAAGTGTGAAAGTCATGACCGATGAAGGTGGAAAATCCAAAGGATTCGGGTTTGTCAGCTTTGAAAAACATGAAGATGCGCAGAAAGCGGTGGAGGAGATGAATGGAAAAGAACTCAATGGCAAACACATTTATGTTGGTCGAGCTCAGAAAAAAGTGGACCGGCACACAGAGCTTAAGCAAGCAAATTTGACACAAGACAGGAGCATCAGATGCCAAGGTATTAACCTTTACGTGAAAAATCTTGATGATGGTATAGATGAAGAGCGTCTGCAGAAAGAATTTTCTCCATTTGGAACGATCACCAGTACAAAGGTTATGATGGAGGGAGGTCGCAGTAAAGGGTTCGGTTTTGTGTGTTTCTCCTCCCCCGAAGAAGCCACCAAGGCGGTTTCCGAAATGAATGGTCGAATTGTGGCCACGAAGCCACTGTATGTAGCTTTAGCCCAGCGCAAAGAAGAGCGTCAAGCTCACCTCACTAACCAGTATATGCAGAGAATGGCAGGTGTGAGAGCGAGAGCTGTGCCCAACCCTGTGATGAACCCCTACCAACCTGCACCTTCAGCCTACTCCATGGCCACTGTCCCACAGACTCAGAACTGTGTGCCATGCTGCCCTAGCCAGATGGCTCAATCAAGGCCAAGTGCTCACTGGACTGCTCCGGGTGCCAGGCCTCACCCGTTTCCTGCTGCTATCCACCCAGCTGCTCCTCGATCATCACTTAGTACTGTAAGACCAGGTCCTTCCCATGTTTCTCAAGTAGTGTCAGCACATCGCGTAACTAACACATCAGCACAGACAGTGGGTCAGCATCCTGCAGCAGCAGCAGCAGCAGCTGCAGTTTCTGCAGCAACTACTCTTGCTCGCTCGGTTCCGAAGTATAAATACGCCGTGGGAGTCCGCAACCCCCAGCAACATCTTACTGCACAACTAGTGCAGCAGCCTGCTGTTAGGGCACAGGCTCAGGAACCCTGGACTGCTTCCATGTTGGTCACTGCTCCTCAAGAGCAAAAGCAAATGTTGAACGAAAGGCTATTTCCTTTCATTCAAGCCGTGCACCCGAGTCTTGCTGGTAAGATCACGGGCACGTTGCTGGAGATGGATAACTCAGAACCACTTCATATGCTGGAGGCTCCAGAATCTCTGCGCGCTAACGATGATGAAGCCGTAGCCTTCCTTCAAGCCCACCAAGCTAAAGAGGCTGTCCAGAGAGCTGTTAGCAGTGTCTCTGGTGTCTCGCCTATTTAAACTGATCAGAGACCTCGAAAAAGAAACTCACACGTCACAGAAGAAAAATACCTAAACACTGAAAAAAATTAAATATTATAAAAAAATGGTAAAATATAAAATAAATAAAAAAAGGAAAGGAAACTTTGAACTTTATGTACTGAGCAAATATCAGGTCTAGTGTTCAGCGTAAACTGAAAATCTGCACCACCATCCCACAGAAATAGTAAAATCTACAAACCCATGTTTTGTAGCCCCCAGGAAAAGCATTTTCAGCAAAGTAGAAACATTTGAAGCGTTTCTTTAATTTTGTAATTCTTTATTGTGGAATAGCTCAAGATGTCAGTTCTAACAGCAGAATTGATAACTGGGCAAGGAAGCATAATTTGAATTATAAAATCCTTGCTTTAATAAAAACTTACACAGTGAAAAAATATCAAAAACTTACATGGTGAAAAAATATCAAATTATTTAGGTAGGGATAATGTTCTCTATCATTGTCTTTGTATTTCTCTATAAAACTATATGTTAGAATAAAGAACAACTAGATGACTTAATCTTGTGTGGGGAGACTGTTACTTTGCACACTGATGGTATAAGACCCCCAAGTTCCTGGACATTGTCTTTATACAGTATGAAATCTTTAAGGAAATGTAAACCATTGATTTCATGACCTTTGAGAGCCCCTGTCTTGCCTCCTGTTAGATGAAAAATCCAGTCGGGGAAACTGAGACTACAGGAGACAGAACACAACAGGAAGACATAGCTTAGTTCTTATTACCTCTTTAAGTTCCACTGATGGAAGAAAAGAGGCACAGAAGAGCCATTTCCTCCTCCTATCCAGTGAGAAGGCTGGAGCAGATGCTTAAATGGCAGGCATAGGAGGGTGGATATTTAAATGAGGTTAAGAAAATAGAAGAAAAAAAAGAACAGTTGCAAGTAGCAGATCACAGATACAGACACTGCTACAGACAGAGTCCTAATAAGCCGGGATCATATACACACTCACTAATCACTGCCCACCGTGTACATCAGTCACCGTGTGCATGGAATAAACATTGGTACTGGGAGCAATGGTGTACAACAGCCCCATGGTCCTTGTAGGAGAAATCACCGAGTGACAACATAGGCAAGGACACCAGAAGTAGAGTGAGCTAAGGATCCAGGTGAGAAGCTCTGGGAGAGGTGGGATCGTTATGATAGGGAGACTGGGAGGAGAGGAGGACAGAGGGAGGGAGGGAGACAGACAGATACACACAGACACACACACACAGAGAGACAAAGACAGACAGACACACAGAGAGAGACAGACAGACAGACAGACAGACACAAAGGAAATTTCCACAAATTTGGAATCCAAGTGAAGCAAGGGCATCAGGAAATGGAGAAGAGGAGTTTCCCTCAACTGCTGGACTTTTATTTTGCAGTTGCCAAGTGACCCAAGGCCTTTAGGGGGCTCTTTCAAGTATCTACTTTCTGATCCTTTTGCTTTAAAGCCTCCTAGAGTCACGGTGCGTAGTGACAGGGCGTGGCTGTGTATCTGGTGGTGACTTAGTACAACATAGCTGAGATGGCACAACGAAATATAGAACATTTGGATCTTTTTCTGGGCCTTAGTGTGTCCTCCATAGATGATAGTTCTCATTCTGCTTTTGGAGTGTCTTCATCACTTCATGCTGAAAAATCTATACACGGTAATATATTTAAGACATGATCCTTAGGGAGACTATTTTTAAATGAGGGTAGTATTTTTCCTGTAGGGGAGAGAGCCAAGGTTTGGTAGGGAAAGTGGCAGATCAAGTCAAATGGATGTCATCAATAGGGTCAGTTTGGCTTTTCCTGTACTCTTCCCAAATAAGGTTTGACATTGGGATGGCTAACTGTCGTGGGATTTGAATTCACTTTACACCTCTGGGTATGTCTTTGAGAGCATTTCTTCTTATGTCTCCAGAGACATTTACATGAAGAAGGAAGATCGTTCCAAATGTGGACTGCATATCCCATGGACTGGGGTTCCCCATTGATTAAGAAGAAAGCAAGCTGAGGTATCACCATTTGTCATTTCCTGTTTGCTGATAGCGGCGGACAAAGCCACCTCATGCTCCCAACCACTGTAGCTCTCCCTTATGATGGAAGCCTCCCTGAAGTCCTTGAGACGTTTGTATGCTTACAGTGTTGTGTTCACCGTTTTTTCTGATTTTCAGGGCTTTGGGTTTACTGCCTTATCACTCTCCCGTGGCATGAATGGCCCCTAAGTTCCTTCCCAAAGCCCCAAAGCTGTCCCCTGGGCCCAAGAAATGTTTTCTCCTTAAGTAGGACTTCAAACGGATGTGAAATTAGTAAATAAAATTTGAAAAAATGCTACTCATCACCTCAAAACGAAACTCAAACTAAATTTAAAAATACAAGTAGCCCATCTGGTAAAGGGGTCCAGGAAGAGCAAGAAACAAAGGGCTGTATCAGGGCTTTGGGTACACAGGCACAAAAGTAGTCAGAAGGGACAGGAATGTCCACAGGTACCATCGGTTTGCATGGGTGCCAGTAGCGAAATGACTGGCGTGTTTTAGAACCCAGATGAATTGGTGGATGTAAAATAATGATCCCACATCAACTGCCAAACCTGAATGCAAATGACAACTTCAGATGTGAACATAAAAATGATTCCCCAGTGTATCTTCGTGGCAGCTGATGAACTTAGAGAAGAAGGCAGAGAACGCAGATTCAAGGAGAAAAGACCCTGAGAGGTAGCGGGTAGGAAGGAGGCAAAGCAGAAATTCAAAAGATGTTTGTTCAGTCCACAAGTATCTGATACCAGTACAGCCATTTCAGTGGCGATGGTGGACAGCGTGTACCAGCTGAGGGGCTGCATTTTGGACTGCATGTGAAATGAAGATAATACAGGCATCTTAGCAGCAATGGCTTCTTAGGGGAGCTGGTTATGCTGTTGTACCTGTGGAAAATGTAGCAGCAGCACACTGTAGTTGCTACTGTTATTTATATTCTTGCTTACCTGGTAACTTTCAATATACTCAGGGTGAAGGCGTTAGGGGGATGGGTAAGAATCCAGCTCTGATCTTACCAGCCACTGGAGAGGCCAATGATCTACACAATCTGCCTTTCATCGAGGTTTTAAATATTTTAAAAGCTACCAGGATTAACTGGGTTATATAAAATTGCCCAGAAACCAGAATCCCAGCAAGACCCTTACAGGGACCACTGTTTTAAAAGCACTGCACAAATATCATGTACTCTGGCGGTCGAATTGCCTTCCTAGACCAGGAGGTGGGAGAATGCAGGAGATGCTGAGAGAAGGTCGCAATGCACGGGATTCCCCACCTTCTGGTCATCCTCTGACATTGGTCAGACTTGTGTACTTTCATTTGTGTCTGTTTCTGGAACTGATTTAGGGTGGAGATAATTAAGTACATGGGTTTAGAACGACAAAAGTCTGTTTCCCGTCTCTAATATTAGCTTCCTGAGCAACAAACAAGCTGTTCTGGTCAGAGACTTCCTAATGGTGCATTGAATCCCTTCACATTATTGCTGGGAAAAAAGTCACAAAATCCATTCAAATTAGATAAGAAGCAAACCTACAGAAAAGCCTTGTTTATGCCAAAATCCCAAGCTACCTGGCAGCAGTGGCTAGCCAATTGTTTTTATCAGGACTTAGAACGTGGCTAAAGGGCAGATTTCCAAGGGTGACTCCCGCCAATAGCTCCTGGTTAGCTTGGCACCCTGGTAAATGACAAGGCGCTTTTGGCCCATCCCCTCCCAGAGCACCTGGAGTGTAGCCCCGAGGGAAAGCCTCTCACTCCTTTTCCACTTTTCCAAAGGATGCTGCACCTGCTGTTGACACATCTGGAGCTCCAGCTTTCCCATCATCCCCCATCCTCTGGGAGCGGTCATAACTTTTTAAAGCCAAAGGACAGATAGCCCTAGCAGGCAAAAGGAAGGTGTGTCTGAGGTAATGAATCCTCATGAAGCTGAACGCGTAAAAGGGGGGAGAAGGGCAGGGGGAGAAACGCGAGTTAAATAATCCCAAGCTGACTCCGAAATGGTGTATTCTAAGACCTTTCTTTATTAAAGGGGAAAACTCACGGAACAGGAACAGGGGTCCAACCTCAAGGTGTGGAGCGCTGAAAGAAGAGAGGGCAGAGCTGGGCAGGACAGTGGCTTTTTGGGAACCCAAAAGTCACGCCCCCACCTGGTCCAGCTTCTTAAAGGCCATTGGCTGAAGGCGGTTCCCCGCCATCCCCCAAACTCAGTCAGAGCTGTTACACACCTCACACCGTCCCTCACACTGTCTCTAGGTAGGACTCGCTACTCAGGAAGCCTTTGCCTTCCTTATACGCTGTTAACTGGCAGGCATGAGTGAAGGGTCAAGGACAAAGCTTAAATTGTGTCTGCTTACTCTTGGCACATGTTGGTTTCATTTCTTGGTTTTCCTTTTAAAATAATGAACCACACAATCTTATCTGTGGAGCAACTGGGACATTTGTTTAAGGCCATAGGCACTTGTTTCTGCTGTCTGGGATGTGATAATTGGATAAACAAACATTTCTTCTTTGTGAAGAGCACTTTACTAACAAACCTAGGAACTCTCCACCTTCATTACTCTGCAGAAATTACCTGTGGGCAGAGGCAGCACCAAGAACAAGGGGATGGAGGTGCCTCAGTGCTCAGGAGAGCTTGCATAATGACTTACTAAAAATGCTTCTCAAAAGGGAAACACAAGCCCACAAAATTCAGAATATCATTCGAATTTGAAGGAACTTTCTTCATTGATTTATTTTGTTTTTGTATTTTCGAGATAGGGTTTCTCGGTGTAGCTTTGGAGCCTGTCCTGGAACTCCCTCTTAGACTAGGCTGGCCTCAAACTCACAGAGATATGTCTGCCTGTGCCTCTCAAGCGCTGGGATTAAAGGCATGCACCAACTCCTTTTTCAGAAAACTGGTATTTGAAGAGATGAGTCAAGATGACTGGCAGACTGTTCACAAGACAGACTAGCAGAAAACCATAGTTTCTGGTTGCCTGCATCATCTCACAAATGCTGTCCATTGGGTCTATCCCCTCTCTCTGTTTAGAAATGCAATAGTTATACTGCCCAAAAGGAGGCTGCTCAATGTTTAACTCTGGAGAGAGACCTATCAGTTTACTAGCATATTGTGTGACTGACAGTGGGAACCCCGCCCACATCCCTAGTGGGCGGGGATTAACGGGATCCCTGAGGTGGGTTTGTGTTCCATAGTGAGGACCCAGAGAACATGGGAAATAGCCCAGGCATAGCAGCATCCTGGAAAGTGTATTGGTAAGATGGCAGTGAAATGCACTGTGTCAACTCTTTGCTTGCAAACTCTATTTTAAGTCATTGAGGATCCCAAATGGACCTTCATTTATAAGCACCTCTTGATAGATAGCCCTTACATAAGAAGCTCACTGAGACTTTAAAAATTTTTGTGTAATAATCCATCTTAAAAATCACAACAAACATGCCAATCTAAGCAGCATTTTAACAAAAGTGCTTTTTCTTAGAACAATCCTAAGGAATAAAAAAATTGGGATTGCTTTATACTTCTAAGCTTGTTTTTATGGTTCTAGAGATTGAACTCAAGGCCTGGGCATACTAGGCAAACATCCTATTCCCAGCATTAATTTTTCAAATTATCATTTGATACATGTGTTAGTAGAAACTAGGAGAGTTTTCATATTTGCTTCTGATAGAATCTGTTGCAGCCACATATACCATGTTGTTCCTGGACAGCTCTACCTCATGTATTAGAATGGTAGAGAATACTGAAGAAAATCCAATGGTATTTCAGCGTTACAAAAATAGTCTTGGCCCCAAAGACTCTCTGAATGGGTCTCAGTGACTTTCACATCTTGAAATGATTTAGAACAATGATCTTTCAAACTCCAAACTGTGGCAAGTGACCTGAACACTAATGAAGAAAGACCATGAAGGCAGAATATGGGAGCACTGGGACAAACAATAGTGAATGCCTACAGCACCGAGGAGAAGCTGCTTTGTGCAATAAACTGTACTCAAGGTGGGGTGGGGAAGATAGTCAGGGGCCAGACATCTCATGCGGCAAGTGTGTGCTGTAGAACATTATTTTAACTAAGCAAAGTTGTGTAACATTTGTTTATGCTGCAGAATATTATTTTAGCTGTGTAAAAGCACATTGCTTGTGCTCATGTTGCACTTGTTTCATTATGAAAAGCTGTTTTCCTTGCCTGCCTACAGCACCTGATTGGTCTAATAAAGAGTCGAATGACCAATAGCTAGGCAGGAGAGGGGTAGGTGGGGCTGCCAGGCAGAAAGAATAAATAGGAGGAGAAATCTAGGCTCAAGAAGACAAAGGAAGAATGAGAGAAGAAGGAGGAGAGAATGAGGGACACACCCAGGGTAAGAAGCCAGCCAGAGAAGCAGTGAAAGTAAGATAAACAGAAGAAAGATAAGCCCCAAAGCAAAAGGTAGATAAAGGAAGCAGGTTAATTTAAGTTAAAAGAACTAGGTAGAAACTTGCCTAAGCTAGGCCAAGCATTCAAAAATAATAAGACTCTGTGTCATGATTTGGGAGCTAGTTGAATGGTCCAAATGAAAATGCCCGAACAAGTATGAGTGAATTCTCAGAAGAAACTAGACAAATCCCTGTGATTTGAACCTATCACACACCACAGGTCATGGCTTCTCTGCCTCTCTCATCTTCCTTCCTCAGGACAGCGCATCACACCCAGTGATGTTGCAATGATATAGTCCCACATCTTCTCGAAGCATCAAAGCATGGTGGTTCAGAACATGAGTGTTTCAGGCATACAGGCCTAGGTTTCAACCCAGGATCTGCCACTTATGTGGTCCAGGGAAAAGTTAAATAAGTTTGCTGACTCTCAAGATGCTCTCTGGTGTAATGGGTCTGGATCATCTATAGTAATGTGAGTTTGGTTTTCCCAAGACTTGCATTGTACTGGCCCTGTGTCTTGATCGCTACTATAGCAGAAGTGGCTTTGCATGACTTATGATCACAGTTTTGGTGGCCCTGATGCCTTCACCCTTGTGGTCTCCAGTGGTCCAGGGTACGTAAAATACTGAGATAAAAGACCTCCTGGATTGAGTGGTTCAGCTGTGTCTTTGAGGCCCAGGCCATCTTAACCTGTCTTAGAGTGCCTTTTGCTATGAAGAGATACCAGGTGTTGTAAAGGAAAACATTTAATTGGGTGACTTTCAGTTTCAGAGGTTCAATCCATTATCATCATGGTGGGACATGGTAGCAGGCAGGCAAACATGGTGCTGGAGAGGTAGCTGAGAATCCTACATCTTGATCTGAAGGCAACAGGAAATAAACTGAGACACTGGGCACGGCTTGAGCATATGAGATGCCCCCCCCAGTCTATAGTGACACCCTTTCTCCAACAAACCCACACCTACTACAACAAAGCCACACCTCCTAATAGTGCCACTCCCCATGGGCTTATGGAGGGCCAATTGCCTTCAAACTACCATACTAGCTAAGCCTCTAAACATGGGACTTAGGTAAGGAGGATGGGAGAACTCCACAGAATTGTAAGAAACAACCAAGTTTCAGATAACATTTTGGTTTCCGAGGTGACTAACTTACTCTCATTTGTCCATTTGATGTCCCTGTTTGTAACCCAGCCATCACCAACTGACACAGAGCTAGGGCATGCCTGAGAGCTTAGAGACGTGATATGGGGTGCCGAAGGCAAAGCACAGAACCCAAACTGGGAAAGAGGAGTTTTGCTGTCCTCAGTTTACAAAACTAACCAAGATTTCCCAGCTAATAAAAAGGTGATGTGCTATCTATGTCTGTAACTGAGTCTCTCTTTCAGAGGCCCTTATGATTTAAATACACCAGCTAGCATTTGTTGATGAAAGTATGCTGAATTTTAAGCTAAGCAGAATAGTAGTAGGCCTCTGGGAAATTAGAACCAAGAAATAAAGGAAACATTGGACTTAACTAAACTCAAACCTGCTGTGAGCTCTCAAAACAGCATCACTGTCCAATATTGAAAATGCTTAATATTATGTCATTCTGGGTGGGTCTAGAATAGGACTACATTTTTTGACATTTTTTCTCAGGGCCATATCCAGCAAAAACAGTCCAAGGATAAGACTTGCAAGTTATGCCTATATAATGCATCTGTAAATATAGAGAGTTCTGGGAGGTTGGAGTGGGGGATGGACAGAGTTTGCTGGATGTGAGACTTAAAATCTTTTAAAACTCTTTTAGTTCTATTCATTAGGAAGAGGAGGGCTGGAACAAACCACCCATGAAAATCTGAAATTCATTCAGTGATGGTGTAATTTTTTCCTCAGGTCAGAATTATTTGACCTAAAATATACTTTAAACAACCAAGTGGTAACACGTCTCTCTTCCTAACTGCAATTGCGTGTTATTCACACAGTTAAAATAACTTCTCCACCCTGGTGGCGAAAAGAACTTCATCCTGCCAGAAAACAACTGTCCTGTTGATCACAAGAGAATTCTGACTTTGCAAAAAAGCACATGTGAAATCACTCAGCAGGCTGCAAGGCAAAAATGTCAGCCTCGGAGAATTTAATCAAGAAGGTATTTCCTCCTGCAGACTTCCAACAGTCAGCATGCAGAAGATGGGCCCGGACACATCTGCACGGCATGTGTAGTCACTCACACGGTAACGTCTCAAGACAGAGCTGAAAAGCGTTTCTGGAGCTCCACCATCAAGTGACTTGATTCCTGCACAGGACCAAAGTCAGGTTCAGTATTCTACCATTCACTAACACTGCTCCTCGGAGAAAGCAAGGACAGATAAGAAGAACACAGGTCTTCATTTTTTGGAAGAATGAGAGATAAGCAGAAAACTAAGTTGCTTTGTGTCCTCTAAAAGTAATACCCCTTGCCCAATTGCATGGGTCTGTATATCAGAGAGTATGTGTTTTTACACTCATGCCTTTGTTCTTGGCCATATTTACATCCACCTGAACAACATTAGGTTATTTCTGCATCTTAAAGACAACAGTTTCTTTACTTTGATATACCTTCTTATTTATTGCAAAATTCCATACTTTGTGCTGGGAATCAGAAAGCTACTCCGAGTGCCACCGTGGGCAGAGTTAAACACTCAGAGCTATAGGCTCAAATGCTGTCTTGGTTGCTTTTCTCTTGCTGTGAAAAGACACTGTGACCAAAGCAACTTACAAAAGAAAACATAGATTGGGTCTCACAGTTCCAGACAGTTAGAATACAGCGTCATGGCCAAGAATGTGGCAGCAGGAAGGTAGACAGGATGCTGGAACAGAAGTAAGACATTTACACCCTGCTCTGGAAACAGGAAGCAGAGGAAAAGAGGGCACTAACTGTGCCTGGCATGGGCTTTTGGTACCTCAAACCCTGCCCCAGTGACACACCCCCTTCAGCAAGGTCAGAGCTCTTAATCCTTCCTAAACAGTTCTGCCAACTGGGGATCAAGTATTCAATTGTGTGAGTCTATGGGGGTCATTCTAATTCAACTCCCCAAAAAATATGCATCATGATTTGGAAGTTAGATTAAAATGCATGTTGGGAGTTTGAGGTTTTGACTCACAGAAATAGACTTTCTAGCCATTTTCTGGCTACTTCTAGGCATTTGTAGGATTACAATGTTCATCCTATATATTTGAATAGCTCACAATTGGTTAACTTATAAAACTTAGAAAAGGGAGTTGGGGAGATGCTTCCGTAGTTAAAGTGACTGCTGCACCAATATGGGACCTTGAGTTTAGGTTCTTGGTACTCATGCAAAAAGCCAAGCATGTGGGGTCTGCCCATACTTCCAGTGCTGAGGGAACTGAGGTAGGGAAGTTCTTGAAGTTCATTAGTCAGCCAGCCTATCTGAATCCATGAAATCCAAGTTCACTGAGAGATCCTGTCTCAAAAACTGAGCTGAGGTGCTAGGGGGGAAGACCCTTGATGCCAGCGTCTGGTCTCTCATGCACGCATGTGCACCTACATGGGCACGTACACATGTCACACACATACATGCATATTCACATACACTATACATACACATATGTGTGTGTATGTATGTATACACATACATAATGTTACTTGAACAAAATTCTAAATCAAAAATCTATTTTTCTGAAGATAATTCTTTAATTAAAAAACACTAAGTGAAATAGTCAATTTGTGGCCCTAAAGACATTAACAAAATGATATATTCAAAAGATGCTTATTTAATTTTAAGCTTATTTAAATAGCCACAAATACCACCAACATGATAAAATCCAGATAAGTCCATTTCCATTCCATTACTCTCTCTACTGAAATGGAAACTTGAGACGTCTAAGCAGGATTCTTTACTCCTAAGTTATTTTATCCAACAGAAGCAAGAGTCAGCTTGAAACAGTCATCTTGTCCAATCACCTGCTCTGCTCAATATTTCTTAATGGCTTCTTATTGTTTTTTTTTTTTTACAATAAAGATCCAAAGACACAGCACAAAGCACCCAATGACCAGGGCCCTCTGACCTTCAACTTGATCACAAAGCACTCTCCCCTTGATGGCTGTAAGCAGCCTTCCATGTCTCCTATTGTGCTTACAAGTGTGTCCTTTCCAAGATGGCTTCATGCTTCTCTTTTCATGACTTGCGATGCCTTTTCTCTGGTCATTAATATGGCTATCTTGTCGCATCATCTAAATTCAGCCCAACCTTTCCTTCCCAGAGTACCAATGGGAAGTTGCTGTCTCTCCAACAGCTTCTTGCTATACCACCACTTTGGATTACTCACATTCAGCGCTTCCATCATGGCCTGGCACTACCCATTTCTGCTGCTGGAAAGCAAGTACCCCAGAAGAATGATATTGACTTTCTTATCCACTGCTGGACTCCCTGTGTACAGAAGTACCCAGTTTGCATTTCACAAGGATTAGCCCAGCTGATCTTTAGATAACTGATTGTAGAGGAGCATAATTAGAATGGAGGGGGATAGCTCAAGGACTGGGGAGAAGGATGAGGGTATCATCCGTGACCAAGTTTAGGGCAGTAGAGTTAGAACATGTTAGGGGAGGGAGGCCATCCAGCAAGACTAGACATTTGGTTGAACATGCAATGTCCTCAAGACAGTTTGAAAGTTGCCCTCTTTAAAGTAAATTCCTTACATAGGTTCCTTCCTCCAAAATGTTCTATGACAAATAACCCCGGTTTTCTATGCAACTAGCCTGCTGCTGCCCACAGACAATGATTAAAGGGGTGATGTAAGACACAGAGTACTTCATACATAGGTTATAAGAAGGGTCAGTACATTTTTTAGTTCCCAGGACTGTGCTTGGCACTATTTTTATTCCCTCTCAAAAATGCCTGAGTACAAACGATGAATCATATGATTCCCTCAGGTACTTAGGGAAGTCAGTAGCCCCTGAAATTGATAGACATTCTGACCAGCAGGAGTGCCTAGTGTTGAGTGGTAGTCAAACTAATAAAATCCAAGCTCTATAAATGCATTAGTGCTAGATAAGCAGAGAATGGGCAATACTCTATATGACAGAATCTGTCATTAAGGCTTGTTGCATCCTGCAGAGTTGGAAGGTACTTTACATGGCAGTGAAGCAGAATGACCCCAGTTATTCCTACTGTGTTCTTCAGTGAGAGTCATCGGGCTCTTGTCTTCCTCACCATTTTTGAAGCTACACGGCAAAAAAAAAAAAAAATAGCACCTCAGTTGGCAGGAGAGTCACATGAGAAATGCACAGGCTTTGCAAAGACTTTCTTACTACATGGCATCTGCAGTAAGTAGCAATGGAGTTCAAATTGCCACCGCTTCTCAGCTTGTACTGGAGTGTCTCAAAGAGGTCACCAAGACAGTGAACAGCTTCACCTCATGCTGTATGCATGAGCTCAGAGCTGGACCATGACATGTCATGCTCCTGAAAACTGGGAATAGAAATGATGAACCATAGTTAAAAGTGTCTTTCTCCCTTCCCCCCCATAAACCCTATGTTTTGAAGACACTTCAACCTTAGAAAATGGAGGGTGATTTTTATAAGTGATTTTAATTTTAAATCCTAATGGCTCAGTAGTTTTCATGTTTTTAAATTGTTGATCTAGCTTTCAATGAATGATGAAACTATACACTGTAACAATTTCGGCACCTTTCCCCATCTCTCTATTTTTATGAAAAAGATATTAATCCTATTTAATGGATGCATTGGTTGTTTATGCCTTAGAGAAGCACATTGAAAAGATTTTAGCAATGCTCAAAGAGAAGTTGATCTTCTGAAAGGATTTAATTTAACAGGTCACTGATTATGACTCCACCAGGCATTTTCTCAGTAGAAAAGATGAGGTGATATTAAAATTCAATTGATGCTGTTTATGTTTAAAGTTTTAATTAATGCACATTGTTTCAATTAATTGGGGAAAATGCATTCTAGGCTTCTCAAGTCTATCGTAGAATTATTATACGTAGTTAACATCCTATAAAATATCACTGTTGCTATTGCTTTCTATTTTGTTAACTACTGGCCACTGCCAGCAAGAGGATCTCAGAACTGTGTGGTATGGGAGGCCATAGTTCTTTTAGAGAAAGGCCCACAATATTTTCAAAGCAGTCCTTGTATAAGGGGATTCTCTGACTAAAAGTTGATTCTATGGAATGCAGAAAATCTAAATGAAAACTTGCCAGCTCAGTTATTTAACTTTCAATACCAAGAAAAGCAGTTATATTATGTCCCTACTGAAGACTATGCAACTTCTATTTAAAAAAACATAAAATGGAACATCACACAAATACACACAAAGAAAACAAAAGACAAGGAAAGCGGGCCTATACTACCTAGCAAAGACTCCCAGATGTTGGAAACTGAGAAAAATATTTTATTGTGTGAACGTGTTACCAAAGTGTCGTTGGAAGGAACAATACCTGACACTTTCTGCTCTTTCTCTCCCCACTTCTCTCCCCTCATCCCTTAAATTAAAACGCAAAGCAGAACAAGGCTTCCTGGCTGAGCTATGAGGAACGCGATTCATTTTTCTCCTGACCTGATTAGTCAGGACTGTCTTTCGAAAGATTAGTTTTCAATCTCTCCGCTGCCAGAGAGAAGGGCTTCCAAATTAAAGCTACATCGATTGTTTGTGGCTCCAAGAGAGGCCCTTTTTAAAAAAAATTTCAGCAATGCTAAAAGAAATGCTGGACTTCTGAAATGATTAATTTAATGGATTTTTTTAAAGCCTGTACTTTGCAAATGTCAAAAATATGCTTAAAATTCTGCATACAAGGTTGGCTGTCTCGATAGTTTGAGTGGTAAGGGCTTCAAGAACATCTTAGTGCAAAATGCTTTGACTCTAGATTTTGGAATCACTGGACCCATCAGGGGAAATCTCAATAGAACTCTGATTCTGGCTCAAATATAGAGCCAGTTGTTTCTTTCCTTGGCTTCACCTTAAAACAAATGGTGTCCTTCAGAGCTTTCCCAAGTGCCCTTCCTCTGCTTTGGAAGCCACACTAAAAAAATTAGGAGAAAGGTTTCTACAGGCATTGATTTAAAGAAAGAGAAAAGTCTATGTGGATGGCATCAAAGAGATGGAAGTTTGTGTAGAGCTTTTGATGGCCAAACTTTCCTTCATTCCTTGCCAGTAAAGTTCTAATGCTGTGGCTCAGATGGAAAAAGAGATGACAGATTAGATATCTATTTGCTCCATGTGACATTTATATACTACTTCTTTAGAGGACCCATGAGAATTAAAAGCAGAGGAAGAATCCGTTGTGGAATAATCCTTTTATATACTGCAAATATGTATTACTCTCATTGGTTTAATAAAGAGCCAACTGGCCAATAGCTAGACAGGAAGAGGTTAGGTGGGAGAACCAAACTGAGAGAATGCTGGGAAGAAGGAGGATGGAGTTGCCAGACAGAGGAAGCAGGATATGAATATACTGTGCTGAAAAAAAGGTACCACCACATGGTAGAGCACAGATAAGAAATATGGGTTACTTCAAGTTGTAAGGGCTAGTTAGTAACAAGACTAAGCTATTGGTTGAACGTTTATAATTAATAACAAGTCTCTGTGGGTGGTTATTGGGTAATTCCAATCTACAAAGATCATTTTAGAAGACTTCATTTTTGAAGCCTTCCATTTTGAAAATGTCTGGTATAATCACACACTAAATTTCTCCTAACAGCAGAATATACAGAATTCACACCTCACTGAGGACCCATGTTGAGCAATGTTCAACAAGAAGTAGAGTAACTCTGAAGTTTGTGACTACTATTTAAACCATATCAGCAGAGCTCTAAAATATTCTTAATTGTGTGTATGTGTATGTCTATGAGTTCCATTGTTTAGGCCAGATGTTTATGCGTATGTCTGTTCCTGTAGTTTCCAGAGGATTAGAGGTGTCTTTCTCTATCACTCCCTACCTTAGAGACAGGTTTTTCATCAGAACTGGAGCTTACCATTTCCAGCAAACTGGCTGACCAGTGAGTACAAGGCCACTGGCCAGTTATTTCCACCCTCTGTTCACCACTGGGTTACAGACACATGCCAAAGGTTTTCTGTGGGTGCTGGGAGTCTGAACTCTGTGGTAGGCCTTCACCCATAGAACCATCTTTGCAGCCTCTTCAGCCCCCTCCAGAACATTATTAAAAGAATATAATATTACCTGAGTAAACACGGAGTATAGAGCAAACTTCCAATACTATAGAAATGTCAGAAGCATCTGGCTGCCTAGACAATCACCCCAAGGTTTCTCAGCAACATTGGGGCATCCATCTTCAGCCTACAGGCCCAGAATATCTGGCACACATTTTTGGGAAGCAGGAATTTCGAAGGACTGTCCTACTCTTGTCTTAAAAATGTTAGGCAATTACCTCTTAAAAGAAAAAAAGTGTCCTGCTTGCACAGTATGGACAGCATACAGTCAACAGTTGAGACAATGGCAGTTTTTTTTTGCACAGTGACTAAATTTTCTACAGTGAAAGCAAACTCTATATGGAGGTTCTTTGATGCCCATCACCTTTTCTGAAGTAAATTGGTTCTTCCAGGAGCAGACCTATCTCACTGTCATGAAAACCCTTATGTTATTAAAACATCTTAAATGCCATATTCTATAGATCTCTGAAGTGTTTGAAGACAAGGCTATCTTGTCAATCTAAAATTTATTTGACCTTGAAAACATACCTAACATGACCACAAATTCAACTGTTACATGACTAACTACTAACTTGTATTTCTTAATTATCCTAAATAGTTTGAAATAATAACATTTGAAGACTAGAAATTTATATTACATTGTCAAATGAACTACATAGGTACAATACTTTAAAAAAGAGTAGAGACATATATACAGTATAACAAAAATAACCTTAAATTTGTATCCATATACAAAAATCCATATCAGTGTAAACTATTGAGACTAGTAGTTGCCTTTTAGTCAAAAAGTAGATTCAATAATCTACCTTTTGAGTTTATTATTCCCATATCTCCCTCTTTTCTTTTCAAAATGAGATCCCTAAATCAAATCTTCTTAGCTTAGTTTCTTTCACTGACCATGAGCAGTAACAACAACTTGCAATCAACCCTCCAAAGCAAAAACAAACATCCATAACCCATGGAATGACTGAAAACCACCTACCCCATCTCTTAGAAATGTGGGTGTTGTGTTCTCTAGACTGCTTCCTGCTGTCTGGGGTGATGGCCTTTTTAGAGGACCTGGAGAAAACTGGAATAATGGTCAAGTTCTGGGAGAACTAACTGTATTATTTTTTGTTTAGTCTCTGTATGATAGGAAAGTATAGAGCTTATCTGATGTCCTGACTGGAGTAGTCTACAAAGCTGGACCATCTTAGTCAAAGGCTTCAAAGTTGTTCTGGATACAGAATTTAGAGGAAACTGTAACTGAGACATTTTGAAAAGCTGTCTACTGCTCTTGTTTTTATTCATGTCCAGTCCTTTTGTTCTTAAATGATATACACTTTTAAAGGTAACATCAACATCTGCCTTAATACAAGTATGGAATGTGCAGTGTGCACAAGTCAGCTAAAGATGATTTTGTGTTTTATGTTTTAGCAGATAAAAGACATCTGTCAACTTTACAAATCTATTTGGACTGCATAACCAAATTGCAGCATAAATTTTCATCCATGTCATATGAAAAGATGGCACATAATATGTTATAAAGACTCCATAGCCCATAAGATTTATCATGTCTCATCCAGTATCCGAGCTGTTCCCATGCAGAGGGTTCAACATATACGTCACTTGTCTTGTAGTCTTTCCTGGATTCCTTTCTCATGTCTGTAGCCAAGATCCTCGGGAGGTCTCCTCTGTTTTGTAGATGGAAGTTTCTGTCCTGCCTGGTCCCAAAGAAACACACAGAGGCTTACATTAATTATAAACTGTTTGACCTATTGTTCATGCTTATTACTACCTCTTACAACTTAAATTAACCTATAATTCTTATCTAAGTTTAGCCATCTGGCTTGGTACCTTTTCTCAGTAAGGCATTCTCATCTTGCTTCCTCAGCTTCTGGATTATGACTGCATCTCTGACTTTTTTTCTTCCCAGAATTCTTCTAGTCTGGTTGCCTCGCCTATACTTCCTGCCTGACTACTGGCCAATCAGAGCTTTATTAAACCAATATGAGTGACAGACATTTACAGTGCACAAGAGCATTATCCCATAGCACTGGTTAAATCTGATCTCTATTAACTTCGAAGGAATCTATAGCTTTTCATTTCCTGTGGAAACAAAAACATAACATCTCCCCCAATGCAACACGTTTCCTGACTTACATTTTGAAGTCAAAATATCCATAAAGTATATAGGCTGGTTTAACTCAGCAGTACCTTCCACAACCCAGTTTCTCAGCAGCTGCAATTTACTTATCAGCATTTAAAAATTTCAAAGTCAACAAAATACCATATGGTATCCAGACACCCCATATATTTCCCATTCTTAAATAACTTATTCTTTTTATATTACTTTACTCTTCCTTTAAAGACTTTATTGTTTTTAAACTATTTAATTTTTAATGGCTGTTTATATCCATTTTTTTTACTGTATCTGTTTAAGGGTTTTCTCAGTCTGGACCACTTTACTACACACTTGAAACCTTTCCTGAATGCATGAGCCAATCCTTAGACCTTTCATGTGGCTCTGCACATGGAGCTGACTGGCTCAAGCCTGGAGCTGCATCTCAGTATGCTGTGCTGCATCTGGCTCTGTGTTTGTGTGTTTAGAACTTTTTAAAAGGCTTTTCAAGTCTGATGTGGAAATACATGCCTCCATGTTGGAAACCGTATTGACCAAGTCTTTCTCTGTCCCACTAGAAATGCTCCCCAATACTGGCATGGAGAATTCTTATTAATTATTGGAGCTTGGCCTATAGCTTAGGCTTATTCTCAACTAGCTCTTATAACTTAACCCATTTCTGTTTATCTATGCCCTGCCACAAGGCTCATAGTTGTTACCTCTCCTCCTGCATGCCCTGCTTCTCTTGCATCTGGCTGGTGACTCTGTCTTTCTTCTTCCCAGAGTCCTCTATGTCTCTGGAAGTCCTGCCTAACATCTTCCTGCCTAGCTATTGGCAATTCAACTTCTTATTGCACCAATTATAGCACTACATCTTTACACAGAGTACAAATATTCCACAACACACATCATTGCAGTTACTCTCATGTGGCATTAAGGTTGCCAAATATGTTAGTATTGGCTTTCACACTAGCCATTCTCTTCTGTGTTAAGCAAATTGATTAAAGAAATCAACTGCTTTTTCTAGGGTCTGTGTAATATCACACTTCCCACTTTTTTTTAGGCATGTTTCTATTGTATCCAGCTGAGTCTTTTTGATGCCTTTCTCAGGTATGTAAAGCTAATAACCATTAAAAATGAATGTAATGAAGAGATTCTCTCTATCTCTTCCTCTCTCTCTCTCTCCTTTCTTTTTTTTAAAAATCACTTCTAGGGACTTCGCTGAGACTTAAGAATCCCACACCCAAGGTCATTCCCAACATCTTATGTTATCTTTCAGAAAACTTTCAACAGCTCTTCTATTGTCTTCTTAGTTAAAGAGGTCCAGAAAAGAGCCCAGCAGTGGCTCTTTTAATAATAAACATGCACACCTTTAATTCCAGCACTCTGGAGGTAGAGGCAGGCAGACCTCTGTGAGTTCAAGGCCAGCCTGGTCTACAAGAGCTAGTTCCAGGACAGGCATCAAAGCTACACAGAGAAACCCTGTCTCAAAGCACAAAAGTATGTGTGGAGAACAGTATGTGGGAGGGTGCAGTGCTTGGCCTGGAATGATGTAAAGTTCAGTTATTCATATCCTGCTCTTCTGGTTAGTAAGGTTGGGCCACATGGCATGACATTACCTGCAAACCTAAATCTTAGGAAGGAAATACTATAGAGCTCAGTGATCTGATAGTGGTCTCCACTTACATGTTCAGTCTTGTCCCTGTTAAAAATCCCTCTGCTCAACACAATTCTTGACACATTGGAAATTCTTAGTAAATATTTTCTGATTTGGCATCTGACAACTATTGTATGTCTAGAAAAGAAAGAAGAATACCTAAATGTTAAAGATTTTAAGCAACACTTGCATCTAATAGAGCAGCCCATTTGATAGAAAACTAAGGGAAGACTCAGCAAATGCCAGGCATGGTAAGGAAATTCCTTCATTTCTTGAGAATTCTCAAATCCATGGCAATTTATATTAGTTCATTATAAACTTACTGTAGTTGTTCTTAATGTCCTAATTAATCCATTTATGTACAAGTGCACTATGATGATGTAAGAAATTTGTATATATAAATTTAAATTTGTATGCACAGGTATGCCTTTACATGGACATATGCAAACATTTGTAGCAAATACAGTCTAATTCATTATTGAGTACAATGAACTCTGGAATAAATGGGAGGAAATATCCTCTGTGTTTTGAGTTACCCTTGATGCTTCTTTCTCTATTGCACATCACCCAGAAAGCCTAGCAGCCAATTTATGAGCTTACAAATCAATCACTGGTGGGCAGCAGTCCACATTGTGCTCAGATTCTAAGCATTTCTACTTGTCTCAGAAAGGAAGACAAATAGAGAGGTTTTGGAGGCATGGTTAATTCTCTCCGGTACAATATGAGAACAAAGAGCCCTAATGGGGCACATTCTTGAGATCACACAAGAACAACTGCATATTAACAAGCAAAAGGCAATTACTCCAAAATAACAGGCATTAGTGAACCGGGGTACTGCAGAGATGGCTTGGTCCTGCACCACAGAAACTGATGAAATCATTTCCCTGACGAGGCTTGAAGGAAGATTAAGTGGCAAGTCCTTTGTATTCATGAGTGTGCTGCTTTTTTACTCTAACAATGGAGTGGTCTTCGTTTATAAAGGGTAATGTAGCTACGTCATGATGCACACAGAATGCTTTGCAAACATTTAAGCCCACACCACACAGCAAAACTTGTATAATTAGTAAGCACTAAAGATGAACAAGTAAATGAAAAACTGGCCAGAATGGCCCTTCTCTTACCAGTAGAATGTTCATGGACTCCATGTATTGTCAGTTCTAGGTGACTATATCTCTCCCGTGATCTTGGTACTTAATAACTGAATTCTCACCTGTTGCTCATGGGCTTCAGTTGGAAATGAGATGGGTTAATGCTCATGAGTATGTGGCATATAACAGAAGAATGTCAGTGAATGAAATTGCTCAAACCCATTGCCTAGACTGTCGGTCTAATGACTCCAAAACTTTAGAATCACCTTGATGTTGCTTAAAACAGATTGGCTGGTTTTACTTCTAGAACTTTTGATAAAGAATCAGTGTGAGAACTTGGTTCTGACAACTTCACAGAGGATACTTGTTGCTGTTGGACTAGGGAGCCATACTCGGACCACCATGGCCTTAAGTTAACAATAGAACGTCTGGAAGAAGATTATCCTTAGTATTGAACCTTCATTGGAGGCAGGGAATCTTTTGAATTTTCAGCTTGGAACATCCAGGACACAGGTGTACATTGACCTTTCTATTGATTGACCTGTGGGTATCTTATAGGCTATTCAGAAGCATCCACACCCACCACAGGCGTGAGAATAAGTTGTTTGTAAAGAAGATAGAATTCTGCCAAACCTCCTTTTACCTTCCCCAAGGCCTTTGTGTGGGGCCCACTAAGCTTCCTGTAGAATTCTGAAAGAGCACCTACATGGTCAAGCAAGCAACAAGACCCTGTACGTGTAACGGCAGGCAACCTAACCCTTGTTCAAAGTGCCCAGTGGCTTTATTCTGGCTTGGTCTATTACACATATTCTATATATCTCCACCACTAGCAAGAAAGCTATGCCCGAGGGCCACTCTGTAGGATCCTAACTGCAAGTTGATTTGCTAGATTGAAGTTTGCAAGATTATCCTTCAACTCGGTATCCACCAACTAGGAGCTGGAACAAACAAATATAAAGCTTGGCCTCTTGGAAACCTTCTACGGTAGTTTTGAGACTGAGCCACAGAGAAACGCAGAACAAGTTCTGGGTATGAAACTCCCCACTCCACTGTTCTAAGTCAAACGTAGTCAACCACGATATGGTCAAGCAGCATGAGAGATATTCATGTTGCTTCCATAGATGGAAGGCATGAGAGAGTATGGCGTATCATATGTGAAAATTTGTCCCGAACCCCAGAAAATATTAGTTCAGTTGAGCACTGCTAAACATGTATTGTCATTTCTCTAAACTTCCTTGCTGGGGAAAATATGTGAGATGGTAATGGAATCTGACCCAGGATCTAGCCCAGTTCAGAGTGTGTCTAGAGAAGCCCAGGCTAACAACTCTTGAGATATGGATACGACTTTATTTTGTTACAAACTTGTAGTAAAACCTGGGAAATATTTCTCCAAGTTCCTGATTTTCAGCATATGGTATTATTGGATTTTTGCTTGTTTGTTCATTGTTTTCCTTCCTCATGTTGTCATGAGCATAAAACAATTGTATACCAAACTCATAGTATACTAATAACCAGAAAATACTCAAGAAATGCTAGTTACTTTCATCAGGAACTATTTGACTTTTACAAATTTTGTGAATGATTTATTTTCATATACAGGCTCTCATTAGCTATCTCAGGGCTAACCTCGGGCTGTCCGGGCTGGTGTCAAACAATACTCAGACTTCAGCTTTCTGTGTGCTTGGATTATAGGTGTGTGTTACCATACCCAGGTAGTTAGGGCCAATCTTTCTAAATATTTATATATATGAATATATAATAATATAATAAATATAATATTTTGGGTATAATTTCAGGGAGTTTGTTGAATGTTTTTATGACTATGCATACATGGGAGTAATGAGCTTTCATCAAATATGACATAATCTATTTTCTATGGACAATATATTATTGATCCACCTTCAAGTGGGCTGGACTTTGCAGTATACTTTGTTTCTATCCTCATATAGAAAGGCTAATGGACTTTTAAATGTACTCTTGTGACCAATTGAGTTTAAAACTTCATAGAACCCAGAAGTGCATTGATATTTGTTAGATTCATCTGAAATTCCAATGTTGGCTTGTGATGTACAAACCCTTTCCTATGATGCCCCATAGACTCGTCACGTTTGCCATGCTTCCTTGTTGCTCTGTGCTGACATCTCTGCTTCTCTCATGCTTTGGGATGCCCTATACATACAACTCATCTCCTCCGTGAAGATGTGAAGGTAAGCCCTTGAACCCATTGTGCTGTTGGGCACTCACGTCCTGTGATGTCCCCGTGCACGGGAATATGTTTGGAAGCATTTTTCTTCAGGTAACCTGTCCATTGTTGGTTGATCTCTGTGAATTTCCTGAGATTAGAGGAGAGGCTTTCTCTTTGCCCCTATAACTCATTCATCTTTAGTCCTGAGCTATACACAAACCTGTCAGGCTCTCGCTTTGGACCCCATCCATTCCTCCAGATTTTGTATGAGTCATTTTTGAACTGTCACTTTCTTAGGAGAAATTTGCTTTAAGGAACTTTCCCTTTGCCATTTCTTGCTAACTTCACTTTTGCTTATAGAATTTTATTCCATTTTCTAGAGCATGGAACAGTAGCCATCGTGTAACAGTTTTAAAGCTAGAAGGGAAGGAAGGGTGGGGGAAAGAAGTAAGGAGCAAGAGATAAAGAGGTCCATGACTTACTGGGTCCATCTCAAAGGCTGTTAAAAATTTTAAGTAGTTTTCCTCTAGTTTTAGTAATGTCAATAACTTACTCTTTGTTTTTCTTCCATTTCCAGTATCTCAGCAATTTCTTTCCAAAGCCAATTTCCAACTCTCAAAAATAGATTCACACTATGGTTCTCCCTTGTATTTTTCATTGAGAAGTTCACAACTTACTTCATAATCCCCTTGCAGGTAATTAATTAACCCAGGGGGGGTTTCCTCATTAAGCCAGGAGCATGTTGGCTTCATTTCCCTGTCTCAAATTCTCTTCCCTCTATCAGCATCACCTTTTCTTATCCAGGGCAAAAATTAATTTGTGTTCCTCTCTTTTTTGGACATCATCTGTTCTTCTACCACATCATGTTTGGAATAATAATTTCCTCATTTCCTTTCAACCAGAGTCCCTTGTGACTTCTTGCTTTTTAGAAAGAATTTAGTAGGATTTGGAGATGGACCTTCTCTAGTACACAATAGCAATATAAATGCAACGTTCTCCAACTTTTAGGTGACTTCTGGGATTATGGGAGATCAAGGTTTAAGATGACCCAGACAGATAAGTTCTGGTGAATGGAATTTAGAAAAATGAAGGGGAGGTCAGAAGAACCAGCTTCTTCTTTTTCAGGACGAGGAAGCCCAATTTCAGGTTCCCACGGTTACACAGTCCTGCAGTGGAACCAGAGAGAGAAGCAACGGTGTATCCCTTGGAAAATTAAATGAATATATCCATTCAGCCAAGACTGACATGGCTGACTCAACCGCTGAACTTCTAACCCAATCTCAGATACAAGACATCCATGCCAGTGCAGCAGGGCTGGGGTTTCGGGGATGGCACCTTCAATTTTCCATCTCAGTCCTTGGCCCAGTGCGTGTCACAGGGCCAGAAGTCAAAGCTGTTCTTTGAGTTGATTGGAACTGATAGTTGAGGAAGAGCTCAGAGCATGTAGGGTTGAGGGTATTACACTGGCAGACTGTTAAAGGAATAAATAGAAAAGGTGATGTATATGTATATAATTGAAGATGACCTTCTTTTTGAAGAGAGAAATTTTGCTGCAAGGTATCTACTTTAGTTTCTGTTTATTTCAAGTTCTATATTAGATAATGATTAAGTGAAATGAAGATCTAGTGTTGGACTCCATAGGTATCATACTCTAGAAGTTCAAGGGAGGAAATAAATGGTTCATTTAAAGTATATGGTTAAAATCTTACAAATTTCTAGCAGCTGAGGATTAAAGTAAATTTCCTTAGTGGGTTATTAGCACTAAACTTTTCTGTTAATGAGAAAAACATTTATGAAATAAATTTGTAGTCTTCAGGACGAAATGCTAAGCTTCTGCAGACTGGAGCATCCAGGGCCACCCTGTCTCGGGCTCAGCTAGGTCACTGAAATTGTCTCCTCCCATCTGCCATCCTCCACCCCTTCCACGCCAGCATACCCCCCCATCTTCCAGAGATCTTTGAAAGACCCCTCTGTTTCTTCATCAACATTACTTCCAGTGGAATAAGGAATTAGAATTGCATCTTCTACAATAGTAATAATCAAATATTCAGCTTTTCCACAACTCACCTGAGCCCTGGCCTTCCACATTTGCACTACTCTGTATTTGAAACATTCCAAATTTGAAAAAGGAAGCAAGACTAAGTGTTTTAATGACAGTTTCATTTTTCTCTTTGTCTTGGGCATTCTTTTGTGATGTTATTTCTCTCCATAGTTTAAACCTTCTAGAATTAGAAAAAGACATTTTTGATCCATGGCCGTCTTTGTAATGGAAAATATCTAGGTGAACTCTAAGCTGTCTGCGTGAAACTTACAGCTTTCCAAACCACACTCTGCCTTGAGATGCTGAGAAACAGGATTGCATTAAAACTCAGATTCCACACAAGCTCTCTAGACCTTTTCTTGGTTGTGGAATGAGTGTGTCACTAAGGAGTCTCACTGAGCAACCTGGAAGAAAAAAATGACACTTGACATCAACTTTTTATAAGTGAGTGTGGAAAGGTTCATAATATTATTGTCATTTAAACAGGGAATTTTGTCAAAGTGCAATGTCCAGCACAACCCAGAAGGGTGAATTTGGATCCTGAGCAATTTATCTTTCTGTCACCAGCATTGAACAAACAGCCACCAAGAAAGAGACAAGCCAATAATAAGTCAGCTACAGAAATCCTTTCCAATGTGTATGGAAAGAAAAGAGGGGAAGGGCAACACAAATTGAAGTCAACCTGGTCTACATGGTGAGTTCTAGGCCAGACATGACCACACAGTGAGATTCTGTGTCAAAACTTAAAAAAAACAAACAAACAAAGAAAAGTTCCAAAATACACTTTAAATATGGAGTTCCTTATTTCATGAGAGATCCCTTCATGAGGTACTGGGAGAGCTCAATGTTGGTGCAGCCTAGACTTCTGGGTGGTGCCAACCAAAAAGGTCACCAAATGTCAAGACATATTCAACAACATGAGTCATGGTTCACAGTACTTTGGTGAATGGATACTCTAATAACACATGCGGGGGCGATGGGGTGGGGAGGGGATGCTTGCAAGAGCACATTCAGTCACACTGAGTAATCAAAGGGTCTTCTGAAAAGCCAAGTCTCCTTTCTCTACAGGGTTCCACGTTTGCTTCAGCCAGGCAGAGAAGACAGGTTCACTAGTGGGCAGATTTAAATCACGTGTAATGTTAACACAGAGTTTAAGGGTTACCCCAAGGCCTCTTCCCCCTTCCATCTTCAAGCAGTTTCCTCTACTCTGGTGAATAAATGCAGGACAAATGGCTGAGAGTATTGTTATTTAAATGCATGCAAATTACCAACATCTGTAGCATTCAAGTGTCCTAATCCCATTGTGAATATGGAACATGGTATAGAGCCTCTACTTGTGATGTGCCCACTCTGTACAACGACATCATATACACCAAGAGAAACTCTCATTAATTCATCCCAGTGGAAGGAAGCCAGCCATTGAAAAGTTTGAGTTACAAGACCCTTGAGGATCTAGGTTTGGTTGTTTCACAATCTCACTAGCAAGAACTGAGGTATTGGAGGGAGAACAGGGAGATGGAAAACTGTCACGTGTCTTAGAGAACCACATGGATACCTTTATAAATACACATCATTTTCACTTAGCATTTGTCAGCATTGAAAAGCAACTAGGGGGGCTGGAGAGCCGGCTCAATGGTTAAGAACACTAGTTGTTCTTTCAGAGGACCCAGGTTCAATTCCCAGCACCCATATGACAGCTCACAATTGTCTGTAACTCCAGTTCCAGAGGATCTGGCACCCTCACATAGACAAATATGCAGGCAAGACACCAATTCACATAAAGTAAAAAGAAATTGTTTAAAAAAAAAAGGGAAAGAAAAGCAACTGGGACTAAAGTGGGCCTTGAAAAGCCTTTGATATATGGTAAGCCTTCATGAGTTTATTCCAGAGACTTTGTAGGAGAGATGATGAGCTAATACAGTGTGATTTTCTCCAAAGCGCCTCACTGTAACCAGTAGTAAGTGTGCCTTTGGTGTTGATGAATATTCCAACAGGACCAAATATCATGGAGTGGTAAACTGGTAATTGGCTATTGGAGTTCTATTGTTTCTGTCATTTTGTTTGTATTTGACTAGAACTGTAGGTGGGATATGTAAACATCACAGCTTGAACAGAAAGGTATCCTGGCAGTCACCTTAAGCCTAACAGTTTACAGCCCTGCTTCAGGGCAATATTTACCCAATGCAAGTATAACAGCTCTAGTCCAGCAGGGGTGGGTTGAAAATGTCACATTCAAAAAACCTCACTCCTCCAAAGCTACAGAGAATCTGGGTCTCAAAAGAAAAGAAAAGAAAAGAAAACAAAAAACCTCACTCAAGATTTATTGGGAAGGAAGAGGAGAACAGGCTGCCTCAGGTGAGAAACAGCAGCAAACTGAACAGGGAACAGGCCATATATAGGATTTCAGGGCAGGGGATGTGGGAGGTGGAGTTTTGCAGGGTGGCTTGGGATTGGTGGAATTTTATGATCCGATTCTAAAGCAAGTCCAGGGATTGTTGGGTTTTGAGCTCAAAGACCTTAGGAATTGGTGGGTGTTTCCGCTTGACTTAGGCCTTGGGTCTAGTCTGGGGCAGGGCATTTTTTTCCTTGGCGCTTTTCACCCTACAGGGTTTAAATATTTTGGAATTTTTATACACCTAGGCATTAATTTCTAATTTCATACTCATAATATTTAGAGCTCGTTATATCATAAGTAATGTAAATGAATAAAGAATTTATGAGATTAAGGAAATAAGGAAATAAATAAATTTAATTAAATTAACAAAAAAGCACCTGAACGTGTCTCAAAGAAGAGAGTGCAGTTTTGTGCACACTGTGTTTGTGTGTATGTGTGTATGTGAGAGTGAGAGAGAGCAGAGATACCGTTGAGTGTGTAATCCATGCTCAATAAAGGTAGGCACTATGAACATCAAGAAGCTTGAATTTTCTCTTCTCTTAACATTAATCTGTTTTTTTTTTTTTATTATGCTCCAAGCTCATCACTTGCATTCATGTTAAACAGGTTTCAAGGATTCACTCTGAAACGCTCAGCATGGTTTATCAGGAAATCAGGCAGTTACTGCAGAACAATATAGACAAAGCCTCAGCTAAAGTACGTCCGTATTTCCAGAGAAAACTGGATAACACTCAGCAAGAGGGCTGTTTTGGGTATAGCAAGAGATCAACAATAATCAGTGATATAATAATTATAAAAATACACCATAGTAAACACACAGAGATGGCCTCTCAAAATATCTTAACATTATCTGAATTTCCGGTCCTGCTGGGATGATAGAAAAATACCACAGTGCTTGCATGATGAGATGGCATGCAGAGAGTGACGGTGATGCCATCAATCCTTGGTGATGCCGATTGACTGTGGACAACTGAAATCTTAAGCAATGTATTGAACAAGACTATGTTCCAAGACAAACTGCTGCCATCTTTGGGAGTTTGGCTCGGCCAGCTCTCCAGCGGTCATCACAGCTGGGTTTGCTGACTGCTGTCATTTCCTGTTGGAATAAATGAAGTGGTGATGAGGGTTATGGGGCTCCCGCCTGAGTATCCAGCCATCCCTCCCAACCAGTTGTGAGCAATTCTGTACTAATAACCAGGACAGGTAAATCTTTGGGAAGGCCTAGGACAGAGGTCGGAAAGGATTAAGGGAGGGCACTCCATCCACACAGCCACATGGAAGTCATCCTTCATGCTGGGTGCAGAACTTTGAGTGTGACTACTTTCATGTGGGTCATGCCCCTGCCTGTGGCCCCTCTCCCATTGCTTTGTAAGGAAGCCTAATACAAAGAAGTGATTTCCTGGAGTGAACTTAGGTAGAATCACACCTTGGTTGGTTGTTGGGACTTTAGAGGAGAAGTGGGTCTTATTTACATTTCCTTTAGGGATGGAAGTCAGGCAACACAAGGGTAGACTTCTGTAATTAGTACCTCAGCATCAACCATTGCTACAGAAATCTGCAATGTTTAGAACCAGGGTTGCTGTATCTTTTTTCTTTTCTCCTTTTTCTTCTCTTAACAAAGACAAAAGTAGCCAGGGAAGAATAAAGAGAAAGAGAGAGCAAAGGTTAAAAAAAAAGGAAAGGAAGGGGAAGGAAATAGGAGGAAGGGAAGGAGAAAGGAAGTGAGAGGAAGGAAGAGGAGGAGAGGTTAGGGGAGGGTAGGGGAGAGAAGAGGAGAAAGAGATACTAGGGTCTTGTATCCTATTGCCTTTCTTTATTGGTATCTAATTAATTTTGTAAAATTGATCAAATAAAATAATGCAATTGTGGTTCAGATTTATCTTCAAATTATCCCTCCACATCTTATGCCTTAGACTTTGGAAGACGGTCATTAGTAGTCGGGCCAGTTTGTCATTGGCCTTTTGTTCTGAACCCTGTGGAAATGAAGAGTTGGAGGATGGGAGAGAAGAGCTCTTCTTGGTGGATTCATCTGAAGTGATAGCTTTGACTGAAGCTCAAGGGTTCATTTCTGGAAACCAGAACTCTGCCTTTGCTTGTGCCTTGGCTATTAATAGATGGGGATTAAAATGTGTAAGTAATAGCAAATTAAAGTGGGTCAAGGACCAGTGCTGGGCTTTATCAGCCTTTCCTTTTAAAGCGGATCTGGAACTGAAGTCCATTCTCTTTCTGTCATTTCACCTAAAATCTTCCGGCTAATAGAAGAGGCTGAATGTTTAATGGTATTTTATTTGGCCATCGGAACTTGTGATATAGTCTGTTCAGCTAGTAAATGGCAAGTGATGGTGAAATGTATTCACTCATTTCTTGTTTGACACATTTATGAAGTCCTTGATGAAGACAATCTTTCCACCTGTGTAACTAAAAATTACATTTCTTCATGAAATGATATCACTGGATCTCTATAGAGGATTATATTGTACTGGATGGTTTTTTTTAGCTGCTAGAACCACAGTAAGGACTTGAAAAGACAATTTCCCTAGATTCCTATGTGTTGTTCTAATAATAAATTTAGTGCTTCTCATATGCACATTCAAAGTAGAGGTATGGAAATATATAGTGCACAGAGCCAAATCTAAAACACAAAACTTCCCTATCTTCAAAGAACAGGGCAAAATGTCATAGGCTTCCTGGAAAGACAGGTAGGAAAAATCAGCAACAGGAAAAAAAGATAAGTCAACAATGCCAGGATACTAGTGAAGATGTTAGTTCAAAAACCTGCAGGTGTGGATGAGCCTAGGTGACTCCTGATTGGGTGCTATGAGACTGCCGGTCTCCATGTATGGGTCTCCAGCTTTTAGTCATGTGCTTCCTGAGTTAGTAACTGATATGCAGAACTGGCTTCCTTGATGGAATTATGCATGTGGCTCGCCGATGTTACATTAGTAACAGAACTTCCCAGGATGGGTTTTAAAGAGAATTTCAACTGGAATAAATATGTCAGTAAAAATATCCCAGTAGCAACATTTCACATTTAGGAGGTAATAAGGACAAAAAACAAGGCTGACAATATATACAAAGATTAAAGATGGCGTCTTCGTATCTAAATGTCCCCGGCAAAAGAAAGATGAGACACCTGAGTCCTATGGTGATTAAGAAACAACTGCTCTGCTTGACTTCATCTTTTGTATGGAGCCTTTTAAGAATAAAATTCTCAACAAAAAGAGTCAATAGGTTGGATGAAATCACCAAAGCAAAATGATAAGTCACCTCTCCATATGATTTAACACTTCCCAAGGCACAGTGTGACATTGGTCTCAATGAACTTTAAATTAAATGGTTCCTGGTCATTTCAGGAGGCAAGGCTGGAAACTGCAAAAGTCAACACTCAGATTAATAAGGTGTGTGTGTGTGTGTGTGTGTGTGTGTATGTATGTATGCACATGTTCATGTACATGTGTGCGTGGAGCCCAAAGATCAGCTTTTAGTGTTTCTCTTTAGGTGTTATTTACCTTGTTTTGAGACAGTCTTTCACTGGGACCTAGGTATCTCCAGCTAGGCTAAGCTGGCTGGCCAGTGAGGCCTAGAGATCTTCCTCTCTCTGCTTTCCTAATGAAGGTATCATACACATGTGCTACCATGTCCAACTTTGTGTGATAGGATCAAACTCAAGTTCTCGTGCTTGTCTGGAAGGCACTTTATGAACTGAGCTATTCCCAAGTTTTACAAGGATACACAGTTTTAGCTACAGATGTTATTGTTCTCTTGAGACTTCCTGCTGGCTGTGCGAATTAGGTTCTTAAAAACCTAACTTTATCAAGTGCAAGCATTTGTTTGCCTGTGTAGATAGGCAACCAAATTAGCTGGTCGTTAACTGAAGGAATTGTATACATGCTATCTTCACCTTCATATATGAATTTTATGTGTAATTTAGAGAAAAGAGATTTGTACTATTGTTGCAGCATTCAGATGGTATTCCATTCTTCTCTTTTGGTTCATGAACGGCTGTTTTCCAGAACCTAGAAAACAGAAAACCATAGCTAATCAAAATGCCGAGTTGTGGAGCCCAATCCCAACAGATATATTTATAATACAACCCTTCAGCTAAGCCTCAGGGACCACTGTGGAAGAGGGTGGCAAGATGTACCAGAAGATCAGGAAGTCTGCTGGCATGTGTCTCCCAGGAATATCAGAAGTTATCTCCCCAAAGTTTTATCAACATGGTTGCCTAGATAATGAGCGGAACAAGGCCAACAACAAAATGCAAGCTAACATGGAACAGGGAAAGCCTTGGACTCCTCAACTCTTAATGAAGAACTATAGGTAACTAAGGAATACTGAGGGTCGAGACGAAGTCTTCCCCAGGGAAGAGTGTACCAAACTGATTATACAGTACCAGATGGTCAGCCCTGCAAACATATGTATGAATAACATTATAGAGAGGGCTGTACTTGTGTATTTAAGAATAGATACATATATCAAAAAAGAATAGATATGTATATACATGTAGCAATAATCAATGTAAAAGGAGGCCATGAATTTGAAAAAGACCAAGGAAGGGTATATGGAGGGTTTAGGGGAAGGAAAAGGAAAGCAGAAGTGATGTAATTATATAATAACCTCAAAAATTAAGTAATTTTTAAGAAGCATCTCGAAAACATACAAGGTGTTTGGCGTTGGGAGAAGTGACAACTTTGAACATTCAATGTGACTTTGGTGTGGCCATTTACTCATTGAAGTATGTTAGATGCATTGCAGGGAGAGTGCATCTATTTTACTCAAGACAATGATGAATCAACGGGACCTGGACCTGCCCTTGGACATTCATAACTTGTGAGTGAAATGAACAAGAAACCAGATAAAGGTTATAACAACAAAGTTTAGGGTCTAAAGGAACAGACTTCAGCTAGGAATCAGATGGATCTTCGAGCAGTTAATAACACTTCTGCAGAGAGCTGGAGGGTAGAAATGAAAGTGGCACCAGAGGGATGGGGAGAAATCATCCTACACATGCCAGCCTACTTCCTAGCTTACTATGAATGAATAAGACGACCAACAGAAGGTTCAGGAATACATAAGAGAAAAGAAAAGAAAAAGAAAGCAAAACACAACATTAACCAAACTAAACCACGAAGCTAAGGCCAGCCAACAGTCAGAATCATGAACAATAATCAAACAGTTGTTATTTCAAGTACCTGCCTTTAGTTCGGTGGTGGATCATAAGAAAACAAGTGGCCTGTGATGGTTGGTTTCCATTTTGCAAGGAAATGTTGTTGGGAACTGTGTTGATAGAAGGCAGAGGTGCTGCAGGGCCCCAATCAGCCAAAAGCTAAGAATGTCTTTACCTATTCCACGAGAAGAGTTCGGAAGGTTTATGTGTAGAGTCCTGGACCTTGGAAAGTGGAATATTTTTGTGGTTTCCCCACAAGTAGAACCTGCAGCATGGGTCCTGATCTTTCTCAGGACTCTTTTCTTCATGATACAAGATTCAGGGCAAGAAAACACAGTGGAAAAAAAATCTGGTGCCAATTTAGAAATTCTTTGACGATTCTACTGCTTTTGCCGCTACCAATGCTGCTTTGTGGGAAGGGAAGCATGTCAGAGAGGGGTACTAGAGGCATTTCCTCAAGGCTGTCTAAGCATCAAACACTCTGGAGTGGAGGACTGTGGGTGCCTTCCAAGTGAGGACTTGGGGTACATCGGGACACCCTGAGGCAGCTATGGGAAAGGGGAGGAATAGAGCATTGTGGTTACAAGGCGGAGAAGCTAGAATTCCATGTTTCTGGGTGTTCCTTCCTTCCTAGTGAGGCTTCTAGGCCTCTCACGTTGCGTTTTAACCTTTCCATTCTTGGTAACTCTTCCTTCTAGGACAGTTAATGTGGCCTCTGTAAATTCTAATCTTAGTTTCTGTAAATCAAGTGATACGATAATATTTAGTCTCGGAAGGAAGTCATGATTTGTAGAATCTCAATTGCTAGACTTGTAGTTAGAGTTCAGTGCTTGTTATTATACTTGAAAACACATCTAGCTGATTTGAAAACAGCTGAATCCAGTTGACTTCCAAAAGATACACTCACCATTATTTAGCCGTAAGATTAAAACTGTAGAGAACTCTGTGGGTAATAGATATGAACATAGTCTGCCTGTGCACCTACTTGCTTAGATAACATCTCTGCAAAAGTTACTGAGGGATATTGAGCCTACGACACAGTCAAAGCATATTTCCTAATCACTTACCGAGAATACAATGATGGACGACCCCAAAAATATCTTAGTCATGGAACTTTTGAGAAAACAGGAAAGGCAATTATCAAAGAAACGTGGTAAGTTAAAATACTCTCATTTACAAGTCGTACCGAACACTACAAAATGCCCAGTGCCTTGATACACATTTGGGTACCATTTTTCATCATCCCAGATATCTACCCAGAGAACAATATTTAGTTTTATTTAACTTGGATTCAGATTTCGGGCCCTTGTTAACAATGATTTAACATATAGTTTCTCCAAGTCTGTCTCCTTGTTCATAAAATAGAGATGATACAATGACAGGGTCATGCGACGGCATCATCTCGAATCCCTGGTTCTCAGAGGACCCGAGGGATGCTAAACATCTTTTTTCCCTGCATTTTGAGTGGGCTACTGTGAGCATAACACTTGAAGACAGGGATGGATAAGTACGTGTGTCACAGGGAACTGTGTGCCCCTAATTCAGGGAAGTGGCAACATGAGCAGCCTTCGTTTTTGACCGCAAACTTTCTCTTTTTTTCCTGGATTGTTCTATGTTCATTGTATTCTTAACAAGCCATAAAGAAGCACGGAACTCAAACATTTACATTTAAGCAACAGTAGACTGGAAATTGTCTTGATAGCGTCATGCATACCTGAGGGCTGTGCCCCAGTGATGGAGGGACACTGGGTCTGTGTGGCTGAGTGTATGGTAGGGTAGTAAGGACTTGGAGTCCGGGGAGTATTACCTTCATGTGACAATTTGACCCAAAAGGGAAGCTCACTGACCACATATTGTGAAACTGGCAATTTGAGATCTTTTTTATCATGATGTCGTTTAGGGAGCCAGCATCCTCTTAGGAAACAAGTTGTTTACCTAATCTGAAAGTTTCTAATTGACAATTCCGGGACAAATGGGTAATTTGGTTAACAATGTCATAGTGTTACCTAATCAGACAATTAGGGTGAGGAGACTGATGAATATTTTTCCCAGTCCTTGCTAATATTGACCTTGTTTACTCTGTAAATACACGCACTAACATGTAGCCTAATGTATTTTATGAGACTTTAAAGAACAGTCATTTTAATAATGGGTAATTTTAGGGACCTAACTTCCAATATCATTTTTTGATTTTTTTTTTAACTTTTGATACTTTAAAATGCCCCATTGCTGTTGTTGCAGGCGAGAACAACAGGAAAGAACCATGTTTATTATGACCTTCTTATTTAATTAGTCAAAGTTTGGAAAATCCCTCAAAATGTATTTTTAAAAAGTCAGTAAGTGGCCAGGTGGTGGTGGCACATAGTGGACGCAGAGGCAGGCAGACTTTTGAGTTTAAGATAGCCTTGTCTAAAGCAGAACAGCCACAGCTAATTGTGTCTCAAAAAACAAAACAAAACAAAAACAAAAACAACAGCAACAACAACAAAACAAAACAGAAAACAAACCAATAGCTCAACCTAAAAACAAACAAAATCAGTAAGTATAGTACACTTGATAGTTACTACAAAGCAGGGAGATGTTTGTGGATACCTATGTGGTGTCATCAGGAAGAACATGATTTTTTTTTATGCAAGCAAGTGTTTAATATGACTGGCAGGAACAACTGACTGATATAAAGAATTCTTTCTTTTTTACCCCTGGGGTAAACTGTTTAGGATGATATTAATAATTGGGCCTAATGATTTAGCTAGCTAAATATTAAAATATAGTATGAACTGTACAGTTCATAGTCCTTGGATATGCATATCATAGACACTGGAATCAAGAAGAGTTCAAAGGAGATTTTTAGTAGCAAATGAACTCTCAGTGTTCATTAGGATACTTGAGATTTTTGTAATCCAATGCTTAACCAAGCTCTCATTTCCTTACTAAAATGGTACAACACAGGATAAACTCATCTGTACCACCTGGCTGTGTCCCAGATCTTTCTAAAGCCTTGTACACAGTTTCAATTGTTAGTATGTAGATTCTTACTCTTCGTAGACTATTACTATGGCACTTGGCATTTGGAGAGATGATCACCAGAGCTGCAATTTGCTTTATTGTTTCGTGTGTCCTGCACTTTGTCCAGAGGGAAACAGAAGCCAAGAGCACTGTGAAAGTTGAGTTATGAAGGTCACTTTGCTTGTGTTTGGATACATTTTTTGATATCATACTTCAGCCTAAATTTTTACATTTATTGCATTATGTATTTCCATAGGGAATACAAATGAAGAATTCGTAAGAGATATATTTATAGCTTATTGGACAATGAAAAAACATGATCCAAGCGCTTGGGAGGCAGACATGAGCAGATGTCTGTGCGTTGGAGGCCAGCCTTGTCTACATTGGGAGTCCCAGGATAGCCAGGCTGGATAGGGAGACCTTGACTCAAAACAAACAGAGAGACAGACAAATTTTCTGATATGCAAATGCTCCCCAGGAATTCAACCCAAGATACAAGCCTTCTATGCCTAGAAGTTCAGTTTGAAAACCTGGAACACTGCAAGGTTCTGAGCAGACATCTGCCAAAACTGCACAAACCTTCTGGTGAGCAGCGCCACCTGGGTAAGTATGAGTGGGAGGGAAAGAAGTGACCAGCAACTTCCAGAGTGCTTCAGCAGAGATGCTTTGTCAGCATTCTGAATGAATCCCCACCCCCATTTCTCAATAAATATTTTGGTATACTTGTCATCGTAGGAAATTTTCACTGAAAAATAGACGACTGATTGATTCTCTATATCGCTTGTGTTTTGGATGTGGTGTTTAAACTCCCAGTATATAACGTACTGGTGTTGCAACAATAAGACCTGCCAGTGTAGAGTCCTTACTGTTCTCCAGACAAAATGTGCATCAGAAGTGGGCCAAACCCCTGGTAATCCTAGAATGAAAGATTCCTGCCAATGTCACTACAGTTTCAGAAACAGCTAGTACTTTCCAGGAATTAGAGCTTATTTCCCAACAAATGGAGTGCAAAGAGTTCCTTGTATGACCCTATAAAAGCAGACCAATTACTGTTTTAAGTATGAGGACATTTCAGGATAAAAATTATATTTGTATTAGGCAAGTTGTGTGTCCTCAAGTTAATATGGGTACCAGCTTTTCAGGCTTTTGTAGCTTCCGGCCACAGCAGTCATTTTTCTCAATGAATTTAGCATCATTGTTCCTAGGCTGACACCATTTTCTTAGAACTCACTTAAGTACTGCATACAGAGCATCTCATGCAGAGTTTCCTTTTCCAGATCCTTCTGTTTAGATGTCAGGCCTTTCGAGGCCAATTTACTTGGATACCCCCAAATAGCTTGAGGACGGGGCTTCTCTTCATGAGTTACTATCTTTTCAAGTTCCCTGAATCTACTTTTTCAAGCTTCAACATTTTTAATAGTGGGTGACTACATTGTGCATTTAAAACCAGATAAAACCCTCGTCTCTGCTCTTAGTGTTTGAGGAAACTTCTGTGAGACTGATTCCCTCTTCTGTCATACGGAACTGCCAGGTTAGCTGACTGGAAGAAACAAAGATGAGAGCTACAACTAGACTTGAATCTTAGACGCCATGGGAGTAGTTGTCTTCTGCCTTGTGGAGGCCATGACAGTTCCCTGTACCTCAGTCATCACCTCTGTAAAAGCCAAGGTGGCTGTAACTCAGCTCTCAGTGGACTCTTGTGACCAATGACTGAAATAACCAAAAGAAGCCTTTCCTCATGGTGCTTAGTGTGTAGGCCTTTGCCATACTGACTGCAACTATCCCAATGGTTTAGTATGTCGGATTTACCAAAGTGTTCCCAGGAAAGCAAATCATGCAGCTCAGTAATTGACATGTGTCCCTCAAGGTCCCAATGAGACAGAAAACCACTCTGGATTTGAATTAAAAATAAGTTAGCAGAAAGAACTCATGAAGGTGTCAAGTACATAGCCAAAAAGATGAAAGGAGAGAACTTCAAAGCTACAGCTTTCTGTGGGGAATAGCACTCTCCCTTAGGGATGGAGACTCAGGGCCAGAGCTGGACTTAGTAAATACATCTCAGAACTCTGCAGGAAAATCTTTAGGGCCTAGGCTCAGAATTTTAACTGAAAGTTGATCCTTCTTTCCTATGCTTTGGGAAGAAATTCTGTTAGTTCGGCTTCTGGGAAGGCATCAGTCAGTGGGTGCTGGGGATGATAGGATGGGGGTGCAATGAAGTTGATTTTACATATGTTAGGAAAACTATACAATGTGCTTCAGCTGTTGCCATTGCTAAAACAAGGATTCTGTTGCTGAGGCAACTCTCCCAGGACCTGGAGGAAAGAGTCAGCTTCTTGGAACTGGGCCCAGTTCTGCTAGGGCCAGCTGCATGTGACCTGAGGTTCAAATCAATTCCATGATCTTTAATCCTCCATTCTTATTTATGCCAACTTGAATTTCTATTTCTTTGGAAGGAACCGTCTTTTAAAAAATACTTATTTTTTTACTTTTATTTATGTGTAAGCCAGGTGTGTGCAGGCATCTGAGGAGACCAGAAAAAGGTGCATTGAAACCAGCGTTGCAGGAAGTTGCATGCTCCAGATACCAATACTGGGAACCGAACTCAGGTCCTCTGGAGTGTCTACCACCTTGTATTTTAACCCCTGAGCTATCACTCCAGTGCTATGGGATAATCATCTTGTATACTGTAAAGTTTTGTCACTTGTATTGGATTAATAAAATGCTGATTAGCCAGTAGCCAGGTAGGAAGTATAGGCAGGGCAACTAGACTAGGAGAATTCTTAGAAAAGAAAAGGCAGAGACACCAACCAGATTCAGAGGAAGCAAGATGAGAATGCCTTACTGAGATAAGGCACCAAGCCACGTGGCTAAACATAGACAAGAATTATGGGTTAATTTATGTTGTAAGAGCTAGTTAGTAAAATGGTTGAGCAAGAGGCTAAACAGTTTATAATATAAGACTCTGTGTGCTTCTTTGGGACTGAACTGCTGCGGGACCAGGTGGGACAGTAATATCTGTCTACACTCCAGCCTGTAAGCAGTCTTGGCAGGGGACAGTCACTCTGTCATTATTCCCAATGTGGCCAAATTGAATAAAGCTCTTTTTTTCTTGCTTTTCACCATTACTTGTTTGTTTAATTGTTCTAGAGAGGATAGGTGGCCAAGTCCAGCTTGTTGGGTCACCCTAACAACTCTGGTAATACTTCTGTGTGGGAAAAATGGTCGTGCACATCAAGTTATGTAGAGCATTTTGGGAAGAATGCTTCTTAACATCATTTAGTTCCTTTCTAGGGAACAACCTAGAAAAGGAGAATTAAACTTAACTAAATAATATATTTTGGATTTTAACAAAGAAATCTTTTATTTCTTTTAAGAATATTGTCTTTATTTTATTGTGTGGGTGCTTGCTAGCATGTGTGAAAGTGCACCACATGTGTGCAGTTCCCACAGAGACCAGAAGGGGGAGATAAAGCTCCCTTTGAATTAGAGCTGTAGACAGTAATGGGTCATGTGGGTCTTTTGTCAGAATGCCAGTGCTCTTGACTGCTGAGCCTTTTTCAAGTCCTGAAATCTCTAATTTCTTAAAAATAATTTCAGCTCTCCCGAAGAGAGCGAGCTAATAAATTATGAATAAATTATGTTCATTCTGCATGTCAAGTGTGATGGTGTGGTTAATTTCAGCAAATGTCTCAATGCATCTGATGGCCTTAACATCATCTTTGTTGACTCTGTTTGGTGCCAAAAATGCCTGGGAAAGCCCGTCACACATGCTACATGTGCGCATCAGGGGTGTTCATCTGGAAATTGTTTTGAACAGAAAAGCAGCGATATCTCCTTATTCCATCAATGACAACCATTTGGGATCACACACAAGGGAAGATTTCCCATGCTGCAGAGAACGGCTGTTACCAGAGGAGGTGAGGGAAGAGAAGCCGGCAACCAATACAGACAGGGAAAAGTCAGCACCTCAGCAGCCTAAGGTCATATCTGAGCTTCTGTTTCCCCTGGGGTATTAATGACTTGTCCATATTCCAAGGGCAGCAAGGCTGAAGGCTAGAGCAAAACCAGGAAGAGGACAATTGACTCAACATGAATCACACACAAGATGTACAATGACAACATGTGCTCAGGTGACTTTTTCACCCCCACTGCTGTGGGTGCTTGTGTCTCCATCCTGCAGCTGCAGTTACATATGCACCGACTTTAGCGCGTTTGACCGTGACTGTCCTGGCTGTTGGGGGTGCTGTTTGCCGCACGTTACTTACACGATGCTGTTGCTGACTCGCTACACTTCTGGCTGGTTCAGAGCTGATAGATCCTCTTGAAATAAATCTCAGTTCATTGGTGTAGATCGAAAAATTCACAACTAGACCTTTTGTTTTGCTTTCTGTGCTCTACTATATTTTATTCTGTTTAGGGAAAATTACCACAATGAAAGAAAAAAAATCTGGCTGGAAAGATCCCGGTCTGTCAGAGGTTTAAGTCCTTCAGACTAACATACTGTGAGAGTTAGTTGTATGACTCCGAAGGCAAAGAATTTGTGACATTGGTGTGAGTGTCTTCCCGAGCTTATGTGACAGAAAAGCTTTTTTAAGGACGTCCTCGCTATCCTTCTGGATCTATCACGCTAACAACACTCAATCCCAGATAGCAACTTGGTGTATCATCTTAAAATTGCATTCTGGGACAGTAGTTTCTTTTTCGTTTGTTTGCTTTGTTTTTCCAGATGGGGTTTCTCTGTGTAGCTTTGGAGTTTGTCCCAGAACCCGCTCTATAAGCCAGGCTGGTCTTGAACTCAGAGAAGCATCTGCCTCTATCTCCCAAGTGCTGGGACTAAAGGTGTGTGCCACTACTGCCCGGGTGAGGGCAATCTCTTAGGTCACTGGGTTAACAACACAGGAGAGAGAATTCATGCTTCTTATCAGTAGTGAGCTATAGGTAGGGCTCAGAGCGATGGACTGACCTGGCTGGTTTAAGAGTACCTGTCAGGCAGAGAAGCTCAAACATGGGATCCAGTTTCTGATGAGCAATACTGTGTGTCAGGCATTGCTTTAGCTCATTAATGATCCATTCATGAACTGTAACTGTGGAAACGAAGGTTCAGAGAGGAAAGAGCTACATATCAAGTGCTATGCTTAAAGGCATCTTTACTGCCCCCATCTGCCACATGGATGCCTCCTTTCCTGCAGGCCAGTTCAGTTCTGCTAGAGCAGGTAAGTTAGTGACCTCATGGCCTCGCAGTTTCTTATCATATACCATGTCCTAATGACAATTAGGTAACTGGGTACATAATTGCTTATTTAATATTTTTTTTATTGCCTGAGACTATAGTTAGCATAAGGGCAGGTACCCAATTTATAAGTTCATCCCTACACCCCCAGTCTCAGGTCCATATCCAACATGCCAAATACATTCAAGAGATTCTTATTGAAGTAAAAAAAAAGCCATAAACAAGGATATCATTAATAGATATAATGCAGAGGGGAAGTAGGATCCTACTCTAAGACTTGCAGGCAACAACTCAAGGGCACTCTATTGGAACTAAGAAACACTGAGAGAGGGAGAAAAACCTTCCCTGGGAAGAGCACATCAACTGGTTATTCAACACCAAGTGGGCATCTCTGAACTCTAGACACATAAGTAATATCGTACAGACAGAGCAAGTTGTATTGATATATTTGGGAAATGATACACAGTTATCAACAGCTAAAGAAAGAGAGACCATGCATTTGAGAGATATTAAGGGGTGGGCACATGGGAATGGCTGAAGGGAAGAGGAAAATGATAAAATTTTTAAAAATTAAAAAACATTATAAAACAAAAGATTCATTATTACCTAACAACATGTGACCAGTTTACTCTCAAATCCCATAACTTCAAAGCAAAACATTCTGCATTTCACAGCTTCTCTGTATTAGGACTTAGAGAGTGGCTTAACCAGATGCTTTTGGATAAGGCTCTTCTGTAAAGTTGTCCAAGAGGTGGCAGCTGGGGCACCTGAGCTCCTGTCATCCAAGCGCTTGTTGGAGATGGATGGTGCCTTTCAGCATGGCTTACTCACGTGGCAGGAGACCTCAGCTCCCAGACTCGCAGTGGGTGGGGAGGAGGAGAAAGAGGAGGAGGGATGAGAGGGGAGAGGAGGGGAGGGGAAGAGAAGAGAGGAGAGATAGGTACTATATCACTTATTATGACCCAGTTTCCAATATCCTTTCCACCATATTCTGACTATACATTCAAGTGTTAGTCTGACTTTATAATGGAGATAAAAAGAAGTGGATTTCACCTTTTGCCAAGATGCACATTTTAAAGGCAAGTATCTTCTAACCCTACTTTGCCTGGCAATATTTCCACTTGTAGGGACTAGGGAAATTATTCTTTTAGGAACAATGAAGCAAACATATAGAAATTTCAGCAAACTGCCTCACCAAGAGAAGCCATGTCAGACCAAGGAACAAAGACAAGTAGGAAAAGAAAGTGGAGGAGGAAGGATATTGGGAGTGTGTGTGTGTGTGGGGGGGGTGTGCATGCACGCTCACATGTGCGGGTAAAACAGCTTTACAAAGGAAGTCAGTGTGATGACATCATTGGAATGGTCCCCCTAGAAATGTGGCGTCTTCATCAAAGACTGATGCGCAAAGTTGTGAAAGGATCACTAGTGTGAGGTAGGATTTTGGAACTTTAAGTTGGCTGACCAAGGTGGTGAAAATACTTAGAAATGTTTGAAATATGAAGTGATCTGTTGCAAGGAGAGAGAGAGAGAGAGAGGCCACTTGTTTATCCCCAGCTGCTTAGCCCCTAAATAATCACACAAAAACTGTATTAATTAAATCACTGCTTGGCCCATTAGCTCTAGCTTCTTATTGGCTAACTCTTATATATTAATTCAATCCATTTCTATTAATCTGGGCATACCCATGAGGTCGTGGCCTACCAGCAAAGTTTCAACACATCTTTCTCCAGTGGCGGCTCCATGGCTTCTCTCTGACTCTGCCCTTCTTTCTCCTAGCATTCAGTTTAGTTTTCCCCACCTACCTAAGTTCTGCCTTATTAACAAGCCAAGGCAGTTTCTTTATTCACCAATGGTATTCACAGCATACAGAGGGGAATCCCACATCAGTGATCTCAGAAAAAGTTACTAAAGATGGCTTGGTCTTTTTTTTTTTTTTTTTTTTTTTTTTTGGTTGATGATACAGCGTCAGTCAAGAGGGAAATAATGAGGATCAGGAGACAGGGGTGTAACCTTTGTGAGCAGTTCCTGTGGCTAATGGACCAGTGGTTACAAGATAGTGAGGGTATACTTCCACAGGAGATATTGGGACTGGACTTGGTCTATGAAACCTGAGTGGTGGAAGAATTTCCAGGAACAAAGCCTACCCAGTGGGCAATCAGAAATGCGAGTCTGGAGTCAAAGCGAAGCCCAGGGTAAAAGAGAAGGTGCTGGAAGCTGCCATGTTATTGTATCAGAAAAGAGGTTCCTGCTCCTGATTTGTTTTATGAACTTAGAAACTACAAAATCCATACTATGAATTGCTGTTTAAGAATCACTTTTCTTAAGAGGATTGTCCTGAAGAAAACACGCTGAAGTAGATATTTCAGTTCTGGCTATTGTTGTATTTTTATTGTTGTGACAGTTTAACACAAGTTTAATGTCTTCGAGGCACGCTGGTTTATTCTTTTGCAGTACTGGAAGTTAAAACTCTATATTTAACCCCACACTCAGGGCTTAGGAAGTTTCAAGTCTTTCTTCTTCTTCCTTTTATCCTCTTCTCCCTTCTCATTCTCCTCCTCCTCTTCATTAACTGTGGTCATTTTTCACAAACAGGGCAACCACCAGGGTTGTAATAGAGTTTAAAGTCCTTCAAACCTACACTTTCTTTGATCCTGCAAAAACAGTCTTAAAGCAATATTGATGCTGACATCGCTGTAATAAAAACTTACATCACTTTTCACTAGAGATTTCTGTTCAAAGAGTGTGAATTATTGTGTTATTGCTCACTATTGAGCTAGGACTGCTTAAACTTTTCAAACAAAGTTTGTGGATAGTTCTCAGTGTCCTGTAGTTTTAGGCATAGGCATAGTGAAAGAGAATTTACAGAGCCATGAATCGGGAATCGAATTGTAGAGAATTAGCCAAGCTACAGGTAATTATGTTACTTTCGATGAACCTTTACTGCCCTATTGGAAAATGAGAAAATTAGGAGCCATGGAGCCTGACGATTAGATGGGAAAAATGACAGAAGTACCTGGCATGCTTGTCACCTAGAAGACACCCAATAAATGCTAATCCCAGACATTCAGCTAGAGCTTTGCCTCACTTGGGTGGCAGGATCTGGGTTTGGCTTCCATCATCTATTTCCTCTCTTCACCCCCACCACCTTTTAGATAAATAATAATAATAATAAAGAAAAATGCTCCCCATTTGGTATTCGACTACCTTGTCAAACAGTGTTGATGTTCATAATACAAAATAACAGCATATATAATGGTGATCAATAAGCTCACAGTTATAATCTAAAGGGTCATTATTCAGTAGCTTGGATGGGCCACTTTTGTAACTATCATTGAACACATACATACCACAGGCAACATGTTGGTCACAGCCTCTAGCCCATTTTTACAGCACTTTACCCGGGATGCCCACATTGCTTATAAACTCAGTGATGATGTACCATTACCTTTTCATCTCTCTTCTCTTTAGAGGTGTGTGTGTGTGTGTGCGCGCGCACGCGCGCGAGCATAGTTGCTTCCCCATATCGCAGATTCATCTGCTTTAGAAAAGGCACATGCACCAAGTCTTGTTAAATACTTTACATTCTGAGTGATCAACTTCCATCATCTTAGTAGGAAGTAATCTGAGGTTTCTCTCATCAACAGAAAAGACTCACAAAACAAAGACAGAGAACCCCTTTACGTAGCGAATGCACTGAGTACAGTATCTGTGGACATAGACTCATGAATGTGGAGATTGAACCTTTAATGCATGGTGCATTATTTCAAATTAATTTAATGGGTGTCCATTTGCTGCTCCTTCTTAAATTGTTTTGACTGAAAACATTAATCCAGTTCCAGCCTATGACACTATTGGGGTGATTTTACGTACTAAAGGCATTCTGGATAAATAACACTTAATGCCAGAAACTTGTCAGAAGGAATGTAACTTCAGCGAATCATTAGTGGGGGCCAAGTATTTCTGTACGCTTTAAATTCAGAAAAATCATAAGAAGTTTTAATACCTATTTGTGCTTATTTATAAAGATTAAAAGAATTCCTTAGATCCAAACCAGCTCTTGCTGGTGTTTGCAATGAAAATATTCAATATAGCTTTTGGTATGTTATGTATGTTCTTATACAGACATGGCTACCTACATGTTACTTTTATATGTGACCTAATATTCTTAATTACAGCAGACACTGGGCTAGTCTAGTGGGAGGAAGAGGGGAAGACTCTTTTCCTTAACGCCTTCTTTCTAAATAATGACATATATCTTGATTTGAATCATCCCATCCTTAAATGCTACAAAGTGTGATTATAAACACTACAGTCAAAACCATCTGTGTTAGGCCCCTTCATACCAACTCAGAAATCCTCTGATTTCTCTAATTACCCCAAGATCCTTCTTCAGTTCTTTGTGCTTCTGAGATCACAGTCTCAGTTTAATCTTGTGGGTTTTAAAGGGTTTTTTTTTTTTTTGTATGTTACACTTTCTTTTTCAAAGGTTATTCAAATCCCATTCCTGATTTGTAGTAATAAATACAAAGTAATTATATAGACAATTCTGTAAAGAAAGGTCATTAATTTTAACATTTATTTATTTATTTATTTTTGAGACAAGTTCTGGTTGGCCTGGAATTCAAGGAGTCCCCTTAGTCTTCCTTGCCTCCTGAGTGCTAGGGTAAAAGGCATGTGCAATGCCTGGTCTAAACTTTAATTTGAAAAAGTGAAATAATTTGTTTAGGCTCTTCAGATAATTTCTTAAAATATGGTTCAGAAGACTTCCAACTTTGGATGTCTGTGATTTTTTGTTATTTTAATTAATGTTATCTTTAAATATTTTGAGGATTGTATTTTATGTTACGGTTCTTGACCCTTGATGTGCAGAAAAGACTGTCATAAAATCCAGAGACCACTGAAGGTATGGACTTGAATCTGGGACTTTCAAGGTAGTAGACCTAAGCCAGGACCCCTGTGGGTCTGGGCTTGAGTCTAGGACCTCCTGGGAACTAGGCCTGAGGCAGGACCTGCCAGTCTGGGGGTGAATCTGGGACCTCTGAAGGAGTAGGCAAGAACCAGAGATCTCTGCTGGACCAGGTGTGAGTCTGGGACCTCAGAGGGAGTAGGCCTGAGCCAGGACCTCTGTGGGTCCAGGCATTGATCTGGGACTCCAAGGGAATATGTAGGAACCTGAAACCTCTGAGGGTCCAAGCGTGAATCTGGGACCTCTGGGGGAGTAAGCCTGAGCCAGGTCCTTGGTGGTTCTGGGCATACTCGAGCCTGGGAACTCCGAGGCAGTAGACCGGAGCCAGAGACCTTTGCAGGACCAACTCCAAGCCAGGGACCTCTGCAGGAGGGGATCCAAACCAGGATTTACAGAAACAGGTCAAAGTCAGTAACCTAGGCAAAAGTAGGCCTGAGACAGCAAACTCCAAGAAAGCAGAGCAAAGTCCAGGAGCGCTGAGCTATCTCCAGGAACGCGGAGTAACCAACGCGGTAACTAGAACTGTGGCACTGATGGTACCACCAGAAACAACCATCTGAGCTTTGGATTCACTGGCACCTAGAAGATTAATCAACAGACAGCCCCAACCATACCTATTAGAATAAAAGATAAGTAGAAAAGGCAAGAACACACACAACACCACAAAGAGCAATACAACGGCAGTAAAACCTACAGTAACAAGACTTGAATAACCAAATATAGATGAAGCAGAAGAAACTGACCTAAAAAATAACTTCAGGGGAATGTTTGAAACTCTTAAAGAGGAAATGAGAAATTCCCTCAAAGAAATGGAGGAAAAGACAAACAAAAAATTGGAAGACATCAGCAAGTCCCTTAAAGAAAACCAAGAAAAAGCAATCAAACATATGAAAGAAACTATTCAAGGCTTGAAAACTGAAACAGAGACAATAAAGAAAACACAAACCTAGGGAATTATAGAAACAGAAATCATGAGAAAATGATCAGGAACCACAAACACAAGCATGAATAGCAGAATACAAGAGATGGAAGAGAGAATCTCAAGCGCTGAAGATACAACAGAAAAAATAGACTCATCAGTTAAAGAAAACATTAAGTTTAACAAAAACTTAAACCAAAATATCCATGAAGTTTGGGACACCATGAAAAGGCCAAATCTAAGAATAATAGGTATAGAAGAAGGAGAAGAAGTTCAACTCAAAAGCACAGGAAATATATTTAACAAAATCATAGAAGGAAACTTTCCCAACCTAAAGAAAGACATGCCTATGAAGATACAAGAAGCTTACAGAACACCAAATAGACTGGATCAAAAAAAAAAGTCCCCTTGCCGCATAATAATCAAAACACTAAACATACAGAGTAAAGAAAGAATATTAAGAACTGCAAAGGAAAAAGGCCAAGTAACATATAAAGGTAGACCTATCAGAATTACACCTGACTTCTCATTGGAGACAATGAAAGCCAGAAGGTCATGGTCAAGCATTATGCAGACATTAAGAGACCATGGATGCCAGACCAGCAAAACTTTCAATCACCATAGAAACAAAACAAGATATTCCATGCCAAAATTAGATTTCACCAATACCTAGCCACAAACCCAGCTCTACACAAAATACTAGAAGGAAAACTCCAACCCAAGGAAGTTGATTACACCAACAAAACACAGACAATTGATGGTCTCATAGCAGCAAATCGCAAAGAAGGTAAAAATAAACAAATTAACATCACCAACAATGACAACTAAATTAACAGGAGATAGCAATCATTGGTCATTAATATCCCTTAATATAAATGGACTCAACTCACCTATAAAAAGGCACAGGCTAACAGATTGAATATGAAAACAGAATCCACCTTTCTTCTGCATACAAGAAACACATCTCAACCTCAAAGACAGATATCATCTCAGAGTAAAGGGTTGGGAAAAAAATATTCCAATCAAATGGACCTAAGAAACAAGCAGGTGTAGCTATCGTAATATCTAACAAAATAGATTTCAAGCTAAAATAAATCAAAAGAGGCAAAGAAGGTAATTTCATATTAGCCACAGGAATAATCCATCATATTAGTCACAGGAAATCTCAATACTGAACATCTCTGCCCCAGATACAAGGGCACCCTCATATGCAAAAGAAACACTTCTAAAGTTTAAATCATACATTAAACCCCACACACTAATAGTGAGAGACTTCAACACTACACCCTCACCATTGAACAGGTCAGTCAGACAAAAAAAATGAACAGAGAAATAAGGAAACTAACAGATGTTATGACTCAAATGGACTTAATGGATAGAATAGTCCATTAAGAATATTACCCTGATACCCAAACCACAGAAAGACATAACTAAGAAAGAAAATTATAGACCAATCTCACTCATGAATATTGATGCAAAAATGCTAAATAAAATACTGGCAAATCAAATCCAAGAACACATCATAACCATCATCCACCATGATCAAGTAGGCTTCAGCCCAGAGATGCAGGGATAGTTCAACATACTCCACCATATAAACAAGCTGAAAAATAAAAACCACATGATCATCTCATTAGATGTCGAAAAAGCATTTGACAAAATACATCATCCCTTCATGATAAAGGTCTTGGAGAGAGCAGGGATACAAGGACCATACCTAAACATAATTAAGGCAATATACAGCAAACTAACAGCCAACATCAAACTAAATGGAGAGAAACTCCCAGCGATTCCACTGAAATCAGGAACAAGACAAGGTTGTCCACTCTCTCCATATCTATTCAATATAGTTCTTGAGGTCCTAGCTAGAACAATAAGACACCAAAAGGAGATCAAGGGATACAGATTGGAAAAGAAGAAGTCAAACTCTTATTGTTTGCTGATGATATGATAGCTTACATAAGTGATCCCAAAAATTCTACCAAGGAACTTCTATAACTCATAAACACTTTCAGTAATGTAGCAGGATACAAGATTAACCCAAAAAAAATCAGTATCCGTACTGTACACAGATGATAAAAGGGCTGGGAAAGAAATCAGAGAAACAACACCCTTCACAATAGTCACAAATAGCATAAAATATCTCAGAGTAACTCTAACCAAACAAGTGGAAGACTTGTATGACAAGAACTTTAAATCTTTAAAGAGAGAAATTGAAGAAGACACCAGAAAGTGGAAAGATCTCCCATGCTCTTGGGTAGGCAGAATTAATATAGTAAAAATGGCAATCTTACCAAAAGCAATAGAAAGATTCAATGCAATGCTCATCAAAATCCCAGCAAAATTCCTCACAGACCTTGAAAGAACAGTATTCAACTTCATATAGAAAAGCAAAAAACCCAGGATAGCAAAAACAATCCTGTACAATAAGATAACTTCTGGAGGCATCACAATCCCTGACTCAAACTCTACTTCAGAGCTACAGTACTGAAAACAGCCTGGTATTGGCATAAGGACAGACAGAAGAACCCATGGAACTGAATAGAAGACCCGGATATTAATCCACACACCTTTGAACACCTGATTTTTGACAAAGAAGCAGAAATTATCAAATGGAAAAAAGAAAGTATATTTAATAAATAGCACTGGGATAACTGGATATCAACATGTAGAAGAATGAAAATAGACCCATATTTATCACCATGCACAAAACTCAAGTCCAAATGGATCAAAGACCTCAACATAAAGCCAACCACACTGAACCTTATAGAAGAGAAAGTGGGAAGTACACTTGAACGCATTGGCACAGGGAACCACTTCCTAAATAGAACCCCAGCAGCACAGACTCTGAGAGAAACAATTAATAAATGGGGCCTCCTGAAACTGAAAAGCTTCTGTAAAGCAAAGGACACGGTCAACAAGACAAAACAACAGCCTACAGAATGGGAAAAGATCTTCACTAACCACACATCAGACAGAGGTCTGATCTCCAAAATATACAAAGAACTCAAGAAATTGGTCATCAAAAGAACAAATAATTCACTGAAAAAGTGGAGTATATACCTAAACAGAGAACTCTCAACAGAGGACTCTAAAATGGCTGAAAGACACTTAAGGAAATGTTCAACATCCTTAGTCATCAGAGAAACGCAAATCAAAACAACTCTGAGATTCCATCTTACACCTGTAAGAACGGCCAAGATCAAAAACACTGATGACAACTTATGCTGGAGAGATTGTGGGGAAAAGGGAACACTCCTGCATTGCTGGTGGGAATGCAAGCTGGTACAACCCCTATGGATGTCAGTGTGGTGATTTCTCAGAAAATTAGGAAACAACCTTCCTGAAGACCCAGTAATACCACTTTTGGGTATATATCCAAAGGATGTTCAATTGTGCCACAAGGACATATGCTCAGCTATGTTCACAGCAGCATTGTTTGTAATAGCCAGAACCTGGAAACAACCTAAATGCCTGTCGACCAAAGAACGGATAAGGAAAATGTGGTACATTTACACAATGGAGTACTACACAGCAGAAAAAAATAACGACACCTTGAATTTTGCAGGAAAATGGATTGAGCTAGAAAACATTATTTTGAGTGAGGTAACCCAGACCCAGAAAGACAATCATCCCATGTACTCACTCATAGGTGGTTTTTAAACACAAAGCAAAGGAAACCAGCCTACCAATAACAATCCCAGAGAACTTAGACAATAATGAGGACACTAAGAGAGACTTACATAGATCTAATCTACATGGGAAGTAGAAAGTAGAAAAAGACAAGATCTCCTGAGTAAATTGAGAGTATGGGGAACTTGGGGGAGAACTGAGGGGGGGAGAGGCAGGGAGGGGAGCAGAGAAAAATGTAGAGCTGGAAAAAAAATCAATTAAAAAAAAAACACCATCATAATCCAGCTCTCTTCTCCCTTTGTTTGCAATCTGCCCAGCCTCAGAGCTCAAGCCCCTGTGCCTGGTTCTTTATAAGAACTTGTCTTTACTTTGGAAACTCAAATATTTAACCAGGATACGACTAAGTGTTGACCGCCCTTCAACAGTTTTGCTTGCTGCATGATGGGCACCTTTGATCTGCAAATTCAGATTTTCAGCTCAGGCAAGTAAGAACCTTTCTATTGTGTCCAACTTTTATTTTGATTTCTGATTCCCATCTGCTGTTCTGGTCTGGGAGAGCAACTCCTTCTCTTCCCTTAAGCTGCCAATGCATTTTCTTTAGTAATCGTGATTTTCATTATTAATCACGATGAAGTTTTAATTATAGTAATATTGGTTCCTTCATATTCCACTATCTACCTAGTTCCCTTTATTTCCTGGCATAAGATGAAGATCTAATCCTCCTCCTCTGTCTCAGAGGCTGCCTTATTGAATTTTGTTATGAGAACAGAGCAGCTGCTATCAGAACTTTATTGCTGATTTAATATAGTAGTTTTTTCAAGTGGCTGCCCTTCCTCCAGTTCTTGATTATAGAGCTATCTACCTTTGATTCGCAGAATGCTGTAATAGATTCGGTGTGGTTTGTCTGTTTTTGATCATGAAGAGATTGATTGAAGCCAGTTATTAAGTCTGAAATGGGAGGGCAGGTTCTGTGTGGTCTTAGATTCTAGCATCCTTAAAGTGGTCTCTAATGCTGTCACTTCAGTGTTTAGGCTGATGGTTTAGCTGGCATAGGTTTTCAGGCTGCTTCAGCGAGGCTGCTGCCTGCTTGGGGGATGGAGAAAGATGCAGGGATGCAGAGAGGGCAGACGGACCTCTTTCTCTCCGGTCTGTTTCTTCCCTTGTGTTTGGTGAAGCTGTAGAAACAAGAGTGTCTCGACTGTTGAAACAACTGTGTCCAGATTTTGCTTCCCATTTCTCATGTCCCTGCCTGCTGTCACTGACATCTTGGAAGAGTACTCCTGCGTTGAGGAGATGATAGTCACTCTGGAGTTTTCCTTTAATGGGGTTTCACTGATATTTAACCTCCCTGAAGGAACTACTCAGAAAACTTGCCATCCCTTGGTGGAGAAATGGTCCCTAATGGGTAATTCTCCATTTCTTCTAGTAGGAAGGAAAAGAAATCAAATCCAACCCCTTCCCTAATTTACAGGCTGTAGATGGATTCTGCCTATTAATAAATAATTACTAAAGTTAATTATTGTTGAATTGCCATCCTATAATTTAAAGTAGAATTACCCCACCCCCACACCACCAAGCAAAGCAATCATTGAAAGTTTGTAGAAATACAGCTTTGTAAAATAAACATTTTCCCAACCAGCCTAACAATTTCAATCACGATATTACTTGAGAATCTATTGTTCACTCTTCAGCAGCAGGTTCAGGTAGAAAGCCTTCTTGGTACTCATTGTTCCAAGTCAATGAGTCATAGTGACCTTCTCTCCTTCAAAGTCAAAGCTGCCTGGGAACATGTTGGGAAGAGGGGATCAGCACTCCCTTAACACAGATTGAGTAATTGTCAGATCATGGCTTAAAATGCTCAGAGGAGTGAGTTTAGTTTCTAGTCACTTTCTGAGAAAATCTATTCTAGTTAGCTCATTACTTTGTGCTGCTGAAATCATAACAGACATGCATCAAACCCCTGGATTCTGACTTTTTCCCTCAACTTACTTGGGTCCTCTTGAGAGTTATGCTTCCCAGATCAATGGAGTTCTTAACATCCCTGTTCTGTGTGTTCTGTGTTCCAGTGCTGGGGATTGGACTCAATATCTTGTGTACACTAGCTTCGACTGAGCATTCTACCACTGAGCTACAGCCCCAAATCTGAAATTCTTAATTAATCTTTGAGTCACACTAGACTTGTAAAAAAAAAAAAACAAAACAAAACAGTGTGTGCATGACAAAAGAAAAGAAAGACTCGATGGAGTATCTAAGGAACCAAGAAAGCACTGAAATTAAGGTAAACAGCTATGCAGGCTAATGGGGAAAAAAATCTAAGGAGAAATTGTCTGAAGAGGAAATCCAAGTGACCAATAAGCATCAAAGACACACTTGGTCTCACTACTGTCCTAAGAAATGTAATTAAAACAGCCACACATTTTGCAACCATTAGTTGATAGAACACAAATAGTTTACTCATATGAAGTGCTGGCAGAGTCACCAGTAGCACAAACGTGGTCCACAGCACTAACCTTGGTGTGTGACTTCTATGTGTTGTGGGATAACCTTTTTAGTACACTGTGGATGTGCTTCTGATTGGTTTAATAAAGAGCTGAATGACCAATAGATAAGCAGAAGAGAATAGGTTGGACTTCTGGGCAGAGATAGGAATTTGGGAAGAATCTGAGGTGTGAGGGGAATTAAGCTAGCCATCCATGGAAGGAGTTGGACACCCAGAATGGAGAAGAGGTAAAGAACCCTGTGGAGGAATATAGATTAATATAAATTGGTTAATTTAACTTATAAGAGCTAGTTGGGAACAAACCTAGGCTAAGGTCACGCCTTCATTATTAATAAGAACTCTCTGTGTCATTATTTGGGAGCAAGTGATATAAGAAAGTCTAAAAAGAAAGACTGGCTACTGGTATATGTTATGGAAAATTGGGAGAACACAAAGCTTGGGGTCCTTAATTGAATTTCTGGACTTCAATCCTAGTCAAAGCTTTTCAAACTTGTGCAACAGAATAACATGCCAAGGAGTTCTCTGTGCAATGTTATTTTCAGTAAAGAAAACCCAGCACTGGTTCAAAAGTTCATAAGTGAGAAAATAGCACTAAATTGTGATGCATTGATGAAAATGGTATACTGCAGAATACCAAAATTAAATGAGTATTCTCACTTGGCAGTGTGGACAAATCGTTAATGAGAAAAAAGATTAAAATCCAATGCTACTTATTGGACCTAGACGTGGTACACACAGTAATACTGTAGAAACTTCGTAAGTATATACAGCTGTGTAGATACATAAGCTGTCAAGAATAGATCTGATATAGTTTCCATTTGAAGTGAGTGTTTGAATTCTGAAATTAGAGAGAGATAAGTGTTTCTGAGGGTACAGTAAAAGGTGTCAACTTCCCTTGTAATGCTGGTGTCTATTTATTTAAATAAGGGGTACTGAAGTATCTGGAAATACAGTTTGTTGTGACTGAGAGGCACATCAGTAACTGTTTGTTGTCCTTCCTTTGCAGATGTTAGAGTATTTTGTATTTCCTTTGTAATCATTAGGGTATTATTTTCATCGAAAGTATATCAGACATTTACCCATTAAGTCACTGGTCTCCTGTGACTAAACTCTGTGGATCCTGAGGTGATAATACTAGAAAAGTGGGGAGAGTCTTTTGCTGTTCCTGCACCTGGAAAGCTATTTCGTTAGCTCTTGGTTCGGTGAGACACACTGCTTCTGACAGTGTTCTGCTTAGCTGCACATGAATGCCAGAACTCTGAAAAAATGATAGTGTGTGTGTGTGTGTGTGTGTGTGTGTGTTTAAGAGACATAGAGAGAGACAGAGACAGACACATAGAGAGACAGACAGACAGACACAGACAGGCCGGCATTAACAGAGACAGATAGAGGCAGTGGGTTTGAAGGGAGAAACAATGGTAAAACTGTTACTGATCTTCGGATCAATCACTTTTTAATATTTGAACATAAATGCTAGCCTACTCCGTAAGTACCAGTGGCTGAAATGAAGCCTTTCTGAGCTAGGACATCCCTGTGTTTCTCCTGCAGGGTTAGCTGGTGTGATCAGGGGAACATCATCCTCAAACAGCAGCTGATGAGCTGCATGGTCCCAAAGGGACCTTGAGAGGTAGACACCCACTGCCCCAGCTTCCCAGCCAATAGTCCACCTTTTAAAATAGCTAATGAAGGAGCCTTAATGTTGGCAAAAGTAAAATCCAGGCAGGAATAACTATGCTTCTTTGGACCTGACCAGCATTATGTGAAGGGTTTTGAAGTATTCTGAAATAAATTTCTCTCTTGTCTGAGGCTGGAGTGAGGGCTCAGAGTGAAGGAAATAGATGAGCAGGAAAGAGGAGAGACTATTTTTGAAGTGGGGCGGGGGTTAAAGGAAGTGGCATATCAGCTTCTTTTACAAATTGGGAAAGAAACCATTCGTGAAATCAATGGATGCTTAGAAGAGCCCATCAGCTATAGCTCAAAAGCATCATTTTCATTTCTTTCAGAGACTGTTGTTGCCAAGGTGGTTAAGAAAGAGCCTAACTTTCTAGGTCAGCACACGATCCTGGGTAAAGACATCACAGTGACTCTGATGCAAGGGGAGGATTGGCATTCATATTTCATAGGAAAGCAAGCACTACTTTCAGTATCTAGACAGCCTAATATGCTCCTTATCGGAAACTTCAAATCCATTTCTAACCGGCTTGCAGAGACTAACAGGAAGAGTGGAAAGACATGAGCTGCAGGGGTGGGTGCAATCGCCAGCTGCGGAGTAGGTAGTACGCTCGAACTGCCAGTGTGGAGCTGGGAAGACCGGTGGAGTTTCCCAATGAGTGCTAAGACATAGCTCACAGAATATGTTTGTAGCCATGCGAAACACTCTGGGGGAGCTGAAATAAGACCCCCTTTCATCCTCCAAGTTACTTAGTGTCAAGAATGTTTAAATAAGAACAAGACGGAGAGCTCCTCAGGGTGTTGGGGCCAGAACAGAGGACCTTTTACCTGAGGCATGGTGGAACTATCTATTCAGGCAGCCACATTCTTGTGGAAAAGTCCCCAACCAGAGAGGTTTGGCTCAGCAAGCAGTGGCTGCAGAGCTGGACTCCAGTCTCCTACCTTTTAACCAGGAATATCTCTTTATAGGTTCTTGGAAAATTTGGATCTGTGTGGTCTGGCCTGGCTACAGTATTGCATCTTCATGTAAATAGACATTCTGGGCTCTCGTATTTTGCTTCTAAGCAATTCAAATAGACCCTAAAATATTTATGGAGACTTTCAGGGATCACATAAATAATAGCTCACTTCCCCATCTAGTTTTAGACCTCACTGAGAAAGGTATTGATGGAAATGAGATGGCTAAAGATCAAAATCCTAGTTCTATTGATAAAGTTGCATTAAAACAGCCTGGATTTGTAGCTGCCAACAGTTTTCCATCTGAATTAAGCCCACCAACCAAGCAGCGAAGGCAGAGGAAGGCAGCCATGGCCATCTTACAAGGCAAAACACATAGGATACATTTTGGGCCAGTGATGTTCCTACTGGGAGAAGGCCAAACCCATTACCCAGTTTCCTTTTCCATCTCTCTTAGCTGCTTGGGGAGGCGAAGTAAGAAGAAGATGAGAAAGGAACAGGAAGGCTGAGGTGCAAGTACTTCTCCCACACTTTTCCTGTTTAGGGTAAGTTTCTATAGAAATATCAAGTGTTATATTATCTATAGCTAATTTTCACACTGCCCAGGACTTCATTTTAACCCACATCCTTGCACTGAGGTTAGTTAACCTAGATAGAAATACAGAGCTCAGAATTGCCAGGAACACTCAAAGCCTACTCTGGGTTATAGAAAACAGTTATTGAACCTCATCAATGCCAGTGCAAGCCTCTTTTTTTATATAGGTAAATCAAGAGCCTCAGCAGGAATCACAGAAGCAGAACCAGCAGGCACAGCTTTTGCTCAGTAAACCAGGCTTCCTTCAATAAACTCTGTCTATTTCAGTGTTGGGGTTTTACCCATCAACATTTTGGAGGGATGGTGGTATGTCCCATGTGGCAAGCGCTGGGTGAAGGATGGGGGCTATCTCATTTCATTCTTAGCCACAATGAGATTAATAGCACAGCTAGTTCCATTTAATAGATAAGAAAAATGATGTTTGGAGAAGGCTTATTCAAGACCATTGAACTCTGACACAGACCTTAGGTGCAAAGTCAAGGTTATGTAAGATCATTAGGAAAATCCTGCTGGATCCTTCAATGCTCCTTCAAGGGAACCAGGATTGTTCCCTTGTGGTTTCACATTAAGGAATGAGACTGTACTCACAGACAGTAAATGATATTACTCCAAATTCACTCTGATAGTAGCCTTGTTGAATACTTTTCAGAAAAAAAGAAAACATCAATTAGTGATTTACTTTCATTGGCACACAGAGTTACACATATTAGGTGCTCAATAAATGACATAATAGACCTTATGGCTTCGACATTATTGGTAATGAACACCACACATTTGGCTGGTTTGTTCAGCAAGAGAGTTTCCTGTTAAGAAGTTATTAACTGCATAGAGAGAGAAGAAGACAGGCTAACTGCCAAAATGTGGGATTTTTTTAAAATTACACGAAATCTATGAAATCAAAGACTGTATAAAGTATTTTGATATCCCTGTAATGAGCAATTAGTCCTCTTTAATTATAATTACACACAGGAAGGTTGTGAGCCTTCGGATTTTATAGGTGGCAACTGTATAGAACATTTCACTAAAAAGATCACTGCAGTTTTAATAGTGAAAGGACATTTCCTGGAATGGTTGTTGTGTGGGTAGATGTCTACTGTGTAGACAAATGAGCTATATTGCTGTCTGTGGAGTAGACATGAGATTCATATGGACTGTCTGGCAGGTTAATCCTCACTTTCTGCCCACTTTCAGTAGATTTTAGAAGAATAACAAGGTTTCCTGCAGATAATTTTGCAAAAAGAGGTGGGAACTTTGAGCCAACAATTCTTGATGTCTCACTCTTCTAGAGTGCCTTGAGGAAAATTCATCAGAAAAAGAAAATGATGTTGATCCTCTGGATCCAGGCTGGGCCACTGGAAGGACACTTGCTGGGATGGACAGAGTCAAGTGCTTTAAAGGAAAGACAAAAGGAAGCTTTGCCCTTTCTCCAAATCTCACAGTTCTATTTTCAAATGTTACCTTTTCCATCAGGGCATGACTGACCAGGAGCCTACTTGCTAGTGAGGGGACCTCAGGGAGTCTGTGAGCCACCCAAGGGGAGCCCAGCTTGAGGAAATTGCTCTTTAGTTTAAACTGTAATAAAAAAAAATCAACTAATTTAGAATCAGGAAACTTTTGCATGAAATAATTTCTAGCTCTGTTTAAGTGTTAGAGATAGATTCGTGTTCCTCAAGGAGACTGGGGCTATACTCTGGTTGCCTCTTGGATGAATTGACACAAGAGAATGCCTGCTACTCACCCCCAGCCCCATCTTCTTCATCACATCTCTTTTCTGCCTAAGCCCACAGTTTTACAACCTCTGTATGTATTGGGTTTCTGGGGTCTCATGGAAATCAGAAACAAGCATCCCAACACTGGTAGTCTGGCCTTTTCATCATTGGTTCCTCATAGTACTTTCATTCCTTTGACAGGAGAGTAAACCAAATATGGTTAGTGGTCTACTGCTGTGAAGATACGGCATGACCAAGGCAACGCTTACAAAAGAAGCATTTAATTGGGGACGTGCTTACAGTTTCCCAGGCTTAGTCCATGATCATCAGGGCAGGGTGATGGGGGTAGGGTGGTAGACAGGCAAGTGTGTTGCTCTAGCAGTAGTTGAGAGCTCACACCTCATCTGCAAGTTGCAGGAGAGAGAGACTGGGCCTCGTGTGGGCTTTAGAAACCTCAAAGCCCACTTCCAGTGGCATACCTTCTTAAACAAGACCACACCTCCTAATTATTTCCAAACAGTTCCACTCAATACTCAAACATATGAGCCTATAGGGGACACTTTCAATTAAGATACCACATACGGCAATGTCTTTTTTTTTTATCTGTAGCTTTGAGCTAGTCCCTGACACTATTGAATTCAGTGAACATCAAATGCCCAAATAAGCCACTAAATGAATGTAAAGTGGGCTACATTTGAAGTCAAGGATGGAGCCATAGTTATATGAAAATACCGAAGTACAGTCTCAGTAGAGAAGAGGGCTAGGAAGGGAGATGGAAAGGATAATGTTGAGCCTGCTGTATGCCTCTAATATTACATCATTCTTATTTATTTTTAATACTTTTAATTATGTGTATGTGTGTGTGCTGGATAGTTTTTATGTCAATTTGACACAGATATAGTCATCTGAGGAGAAGGAACCTCAACTGGGAAAATGCCTTTGTAAGACTGGGTTTCAGGCAAGTCTGTAGGGCATTTTCTTAATTAGTGATTGATGGGAGAGGGCTCAGCCCATTGTAGGTGGAGTCCTACCTAGGCTGTGGTGCTGGGTTCTACAAGAAAACAGGCTAAGCAAGCCAGTAAGCAGCTCCCCTCCGTGACCTCTACATCAGCTCCTGCCTCCAGGTTCCTGCTCTGTTTGAGTTCCTGTCCTGATTTCCTCCAGTAATGAACAGTGATTATGGAAGTGCAGGCCAAATAAAACCTTTTCTTCCCCCATTCCACTCTCCCATTAGAGGAAACTTAGAAAAGTACAAAGAAAGTAGATGCTAAGTAGGATCTTAGGATGGACATTCCTAACACTCTGGTCGATTGCCTTTCACACTTTATTTTTAGACAGCAAACAAACAAACAAACAAAAAGACCATACTTCAGTATTTTTATACAGTCCTTACTCCAAACCTCCCTGACTTCAAACAGAGCCAATTTAATAGTTTTTATTTAGTGACTTACTGAATGCTTGCATATCAGAGACTGGCCCAGAGCTAGGGATAAAGATCCTGTTCTCAAGCGATCTATATCTTCATAGAAGAGACAGATACCTAAGCAGGTAATGAGAAAATGTTCAACGGAGTGATAGAGACTGGAGCTAAGAAAACAGAAACACATTTAAAATTAACATCCACATGTTTACTATAGGTACTAAAATTTTTTCTACTTGCCTCGTAGATATAAACTCATTTAATGTCCATATCAATCCTATGTGATGTATACCACAGTCACTCAGGGCTAAAGATGAGGAAAGCAAAGCACAAAGACCTTAAACAGCTTGTCTCCCTTTTCTGGGGACACAAGTTACTCGATAAACGAGATTGTGTGTGTGTGTGTGTGTGTGTGTGTGTGTGTGCTGTATTGTGTGTCGTGGTATACATGTGTGCGGTATAGTATGTGTGGTGTATGTGTGTATGCATGTGTGTGGTGTGGTGTGTGTATGTGTGTGTGGTTTATGTGTACCTGTTATGTGTATGTGTGTTGTAGTGTGTGGGGGGTGGTTCAGAGTTGGAAATGTTAAAGACCTAGTGAAGGGAAGAGGAAGAGGGAGGCTGAGAAAGTAGAGGGACACATGGGAAACTACACACAGCCCAGATCTTTGGATTCTGGCCCTGAGTGCTGGAACATGAATGGAGCATGTGTTCAGACTCTGAAGAAGTCAGAAGCGCGAGACCCATGCTCTAGAGCAGACCTGCTCGGCTTTCAGGTTCTGCATAGAGATGGATGGAAATGACAGACGAGAGAAGACACTCTACTTCATCAAGATGCAGAAACCGAACTTCTGCAACTGTTGCACCACAGGTTCATGTTTTGGCCAAAGCAAGTTTGCAGTGTGGTGAAAAGTCTCTAGGAAGCATGAACCTTGAGGCAACACGTTTCTTCTCATCCCCCAATCTGCCCCCATTTCCATCATGACTTTCTAGCTCAGCTCCAGCCCTCCCTGACAGGAGGGTTCTCCCACTTGTTCGATATTCTTGTCACCTCTGAGGTCACTATGGCAGGATTTGTTTCATTTCCACCCCAGAAATCTCACTCCCTAACCCTAGCTTCAGGGCTACGTGAGATATGTTGACATTATCACATGACAAAACATTACCTTTTATCAGGAATTTCAATTTAGGCACTTGACCCGGGATCTCGTTGAGCCCAGTGTAACAACAGCGGTCTGTGAGAGCAGAGGAGGGACGCAGAAGAGGAATGTGGTGACAGAAGAGATGGTCAAAGTGCTGCAACTTAAAGAGGATTGAGCCTCTTTGTCACCACTGTCTTTGAAAATGGAGGAAAGTGCCTTAAGCCCAAAAAGTGCAGGTCATCTTTAGAAGTGGAGAAAGACAAGGAAGTCGATTCCTACCTATACCCTTTAAAAATGGGATGCAGCTCTGCCCACATCTTAGATCTAGCTGAATGGGATTGTGTCAGCCTTTGATCTCTAGAACTGGGAGATAATAAATTGATGTGTTTCTTTTTAGACCCCTGTAGTCCACATTATAGCATAGATAGAAATGGAATACAACAACACAGACAACTTTTTGTCCAAAAGACAAGCACTTCAGAGTGCCATAGTTGGTGTAAGTCTACAGTCCTCTTCCTGTCTTCCTTTCGATGCATAGCCACAGACACTCCTACTTTCAGCTCAGATTCTGAAGACTGTGGGGTACCTGTTGTTGGGGATACCATGTTCCCATAGACCAGCAGTTCTCAACCTGAGGATCTTGACCCCTTTGGGGGTCAAACGACCCTTTCACAGGAGTTTCATATCAGATATCCTGCATATCAGATATTTACGTTATGATTCATAAAAGTAGCAATATTGTAGTTATGAAGTAGCATTGAAAAATTTTATGGTTGTGGGGCACCACAACCTGAGGAAGTATATTAAAGGGTCCCAGCCTTAGGAGGGTTGAGAATCACTGCTATAGACAAATGGAATGAGGCCCATTGACTTAGGATGTCATTTCATCCAGTGCAGCAGCAACTAATGGGTAATGCATCACCTTTCTGCTTTTGTCAGAGCACTACCCATGCCCATCACCTTCCCTTGACATCCCATTCTTCCTCCATTTCTTTTGCAAATGCCTGTTTCCATGCTGTGCCATTTGCAACAGATCTAGACTTGAAATCAAGCCTTGCATCTGCAGAAAACTCAATAGTCAGCAAATATCTACTGAATGTCAGGGTGTAGGCAAACTCTGAGAAGCCATAATCACTCAGTTAGGAGGGCTCAGTAGGAACCTGGGAAGTCAGCTCGGGCTCTGCACTTAAGCAGTGATGGCCTGTATCCCCTGTCGCATCCCAAATGAGGAAGACTTGAGACTCCAGGCTCAGTTCAAGATTTGTTAAACAGAACCACCTGGTAATACATCTTATGCTGTGCCATGCTTGTCCTGGTGTAAAGTGTCCCACCGTGTGGGATGCTTGAGACGCTGGTAGATGAAGCAGTTTAAAGTGGTCCACAAAGAGTGTCCAATAAAATCAAATCCAATTGTGGAGTGTGAGGTGATTTCCTTTAGAATTCTCTTACGGTTCCCTTGTGCATCAAGGTTAAACCCTCTGTCCCATTATGCCAATGACACTTTCTCATCTGAGCTGGTCTGTCTTATTATAGGAAAGGCAGGTCTCAACTGGGCAACAGGATACTTTTGACAGATTTATGGATGTATAATTAACATGATACAAATTGAGTATATTAAAAGTGCATAATTCAAAGTTTTGACATGCTTCTATATCCATAAAACCATCGCCACAGTCACTCTTTAAATTTGCTTGTGATTTCTTTCCACTCCTGGTTCCACCTCATCCCCAGGCAATGGCTGACCTATCTGCTGTTACAGATTAAGTTGTATCTTTGAGAGATTTATGACAATGGGATAATATAATGTCTCCCCTGTCTGGACCTGGCTACAGGATAATAAGTTCTTTGTTTTGAGAACACCAATATTGATTTAGTAGCCCTTTGTAGGATTGTACTATAATTTCTGAATCCATTAAATTGTAGATATACATTTGGTTCCCCCCACAAACCTATGATTGTCAAAAGTAAAGACTGTAGGCACACTTCCATTCAGATCTCTGTAAGATTATTATTTCCCTCGGGTGAATGTCCAGGAGTGGAATGACTTAACCAGACATCGGATGTATATTCAACTTAGGAAATCATAAACAGGGGTATATTTCAAATAAAGTTTCAAACTGATTTTTGAACTGGAGGTACCACTTTATAATAATTACCAGAGCGTATATGAGTGCTGGCTCCTGAAGTCAATCTCTTTAAATTAATTCGCCCTGGTGCATCAGAGTCAATTAAGCTTAATTTGTAATCATCCTTCTTTAGTGACTAGTGTTTTCCTCATTTTTTCATTTTATTAAGGTGTGTTTTTAAACACCCTTTAAATTTTCTAGATTGAGTTCTTACATTACTGATTTTAAAAGTGCTTTACATACATATGTATCGATATACATAAACGTTTCCTTTAATAGGTGATTTAAAAGTATTTTCTTCCACTCTGAGTTACCTTTTGCTTCTCTTAATGATTTTCAAGAGCACAAGCTTTAATTGTGACAAAATACAATTTATGAACTGGATTTACGTTTTCTGATATGATATGTATATGTATGTGTGTGTGAATGTCCAAGCTAGGAAAGTATTCCCTAGTGAAAGGTCCTAAAGATTTTCTCTTCTATTTTCTTCCAGAAGTCTTATATTGTTAAATACTAAGTTTATGATGAGGACCGACTTTAATTTTTACCTACAATTGTCTCAGCACGATTCAGTGACTATACTTGGCTTCCTTACTGAATCACCTTTATTCCTTTGCTAAGAATCCAATGCCCACGTGAATATGGGTCTGGTGTGCTTTCTGTTCTATTCCTGGGATCCTTGTCTGCCATGGCTGCCTCACACTGTCACAGTTTGCACAGTCTAGTACTATGGCTCCAGAACACGCTCATCTCCAACTTTGCTCCTGCTGCTCTGGCTTTTCAGGACATCATTTTTCTGTAAACTATAGAACCAGGTTGTCAGTCCATGACAAGGCAGGCTAGGGTTTGCTTAAATTGCTTTGAATCTATAAATCAATTTGGAGAAGTGACTTCCTAACAACATTAAGCGTATTGAACCAGAGAGATCCCTCTCCACTTGTATAGCTAGTTTTTCACTTCTCCCAAGCAACTCTATTTGCATTCCATTAATAAATGTGATTGTATTTATCCCTATATTTTTTAAGATTTTTGATTCTAATATTCATGGAAGTTTTTAGAATTTAAATTATAACTATCACTAATGGGTATATAATGGAAATTTGCTTTACATATTGGCCTTTAAATCTTTTTAGCTTTTGTATTAGTTACTTGCCTGTTGTTGTATTAAAGACGATTACCAAAAGCAACATGGGTAGGAGTGGGTTTATTTCATCTTATACTTCAGGGTCACAGTCTATCACTGGAGGCAGAAACTGAACCAAATACCAGAGAGGAATGCTGCTTACTAGCTTGTTCCTCATGGCTTGCTAAACCTTCTTTCTTATAGAACCCAGAACAACCTACCCAGAGGTGGTATTGCCTAGTTTGGACCCTCCCAATCAATCATTAATCAAGACAATTCCTAATGGACTTGCCTATAGGCTAGTCTTACAAAGGCTTTTTCTCAGTTGAGAGTCCTACAGGGAGTTTGTGCATGCGTGTGTAGCGCGCCGCGTCCGCCAGCAGAAGAGACGACTACAACAGGATTCTTCTCAGAACACACTTTATTGGGACACACACTTTATGAATGAGAGAGGCTAAAGGAACCCCGATCCCCGGTGCGGCTAGCTTATAAGCAGTGCCGAACAAAGCCCTGATGTGTCAACGCCCGATAGGCTCAAGTTGGTATGGCGCGATCGTAGGATGACGGGATTGGTCAAGTCATACGATGCCTTTCATAGGAAAGTGCATGCGCAGAAGTCGTTTACTAAGTCCGGGAAAGTACTGCAAATGGTGCTTTGGCTCTAAGCTAGCGTGCTCGTAACATGGAGGTGCCGTGGCGCCCTACATGAGTGAGCACGTACATGTCTGTTCATCTTATTTGGGGGGACAGGGTTTCTCAGTAAACTCGAGGCTCACTGTTTTGGTAAGACTGCCTGGGGAGTGAGCTTTTGTGATCCTCCTGTCTCCACCTCCCAGCATCAGATTTATAGGTACACCACTGCTCCCAGCCTTTGTGTGGATGCTGAAGATAACTCTGGTTCATGCTCGTGCAGTTATCACTTTACCCACTGAGCAGTGTTCCCAGACCTCAGCATCGTATTGCTTGCTAATAAAGACAGTTCTATTTCTTTTTATTCTAGATGTCCCCCTTCTTGTCAGTTATAACCAGCAGGGCTCTGCTGCATAAAGGTGGGTAGAGCAGACGTCCCTTTCTTGTTCTTCATATCAGTGGGAAGTATTATATGTTCACAGTTAAGTTGAATGTCATATTTAAGTTTGGGGTCTACTTTATTGCATGGAGAAGTTTTTTATATTCATTATTTTAAAAATTAGTAGATGTATAAACATGTAGGATTTTCAATATGCTTCTGATAAATTGAGACTTTTAAATTCTGAATGATAATATCTATTTTATCTCTAATGATTTGTTTTTCTCTAATATCTATTGTCTATCTTAGTATATTTGCATGGTGGTTTGAATAGCTATGGCCCCCAATAGAATCGTATGTTTGAATGCTTGACCCATAGAGAGCAGCACTATTAAGAGGTGTGGCCTTATGGGAGTGGGTTTGGCCTTGTTGGAGAAAGTGTGCTACTTCCTATGCTCAGCCTACTCCTTACTGTAAGCCTACTATTGACTAAGGTTAATAAAACCTGTCCTTTTTACTTTTAACTGACTTGTTTCCTTGAGGAAATGTGGGTTACATTTAGATCACTGACTGTTGCCTTCTGATCAAGATTGAGCCAGCAGCATGTCTGCCCACATGTTGGCAAGATGATAACAGACTAAACCTCTGAACTGTAAACTGCTGCTTCAATTAAATGTTTTTCTTTATAAGAGTTGCCATGGTCATGGTGTCTCTTCACAGCAATAGGAAGCCTAACTAAGAAAGTCGGTGGTACCAGGGCCTGAAGTATTGCTGTGATAGGCCTGACCATGGTTTGGGGACTTTGGTTTAGGAAAGCAGTGGAATGCTTTTAAGTACTGCATTATGGGCCATACTACTAAGAATAAGGCCATCCTACATGGAAGACAGTCATGCTGAGGATGATTTGGACTGTGGGCGCCGGGCTCAAGAGGTTTCTGAGAAAAATTTTAGTATGTTGTCTAGAGATTGTTCCTGTGGTATTTTGGTAAAGAATGTGGCTACTAGTTTGCCCTTTTCAAAAGAATCTGCCTGAAACTAAATTAAAGAGATTTGGATTAATTCCATTGGCAGAGGAAATCCCAAAACAGCCTAGCATAGACTCTGCTGTATGGCGTTTAGTGTTAACTCTAACGAAGATTTACAATGAAAAGAGCAGGATGAGAAAGTAAAACCACAAAATGTACAATTTGAGAAGAAAAAGAGCACCAGGAAGTGAAATGGAGCTAAGTCCTGTGTTCAAGGAGATAAACAGATTAAAAATGGAATATTTTGATTTTATAGGATATAGTGATATATCCTTTATGTCTGGCTTTAAGTGAAATGTATAGTAGGCCTTTAGATTAAATGTTTCAGCAAAGCCTTTGCTATGTTTGAGTTAATCAATAGAGGATGAAAAATTGTTTGGAGACTGTTTAAATCTTAAAGAAATGTCTCCCTGGAGCATCTGCATTTGGTGCTGTGTGAGAGCTTGCAGCTGCAGCGACCTTGACCCTAAGACACACCTGGCAAACCTGCGGCTCTTAGTTTTGATTATGGCTTTGCCATAATCAAAAGGGACTGAGATTTCTGTTGTCTGCTCTCACAGTCTAACAAGAGTTAGACTTTGGTAGTTGGAACCTTTTCCAGCCTCTATTAACCTTGTACATGTTTCAATAAGGTAACTGGAGTTAGCTATCTGAGTGGCAGTCTTTTCCAAGAAGGCTGAACCCCTCTGTTCCTTCAGAAAATGAAGGCTTAGCATCATGGTGAGCTTCTCTGTTACTATGGCACCTATAACTGACAACAAACAATAAGAGGGGATTTCAGTTAAGAGATTGCATGAATCTCAGAGGAGACTTTGAACTTTTAAACATTATTGAGACAGCGATAGACTATGGGACCTTTTGAAGTTGAACTAAATGCATTTTGCATTATGTTATGATTATACACCTGTGGTGGCCAGGGAGTATGGTATGAATAGGTATGGCTCCCCTAGAATCATGTGTTTGAATGCTTGGCCTATAGGGAGGGACACTATTAGGAGGTGTGGCCTTGCAGGAGTAGGTGTGGCTTTATTGGAAGAAGTGTGACACTGTGGGAGCAGGCTTTGAGCTCTCATATTCTCAGCCTATTTCCAGTGTAGAACACAGTTCACTTCCTGTTGCCTGAGGATCAAGATGTAAAACCTTTAGCTCCTTCTCCAGCACCAAGTCTGCCTGTGTGCTGCCTTGCTTCCTGCCATAATAATAGTGCACTAAACCTCTGAAACTGTAAGCCAGCCCCAATTAAACGGTTTTCTTTTTAAGAGTTGCCATGATCATGGTATCTCTTTACAGCAATAGAAATCCAAACTAAGACAAAGGTTAAAAAAAAACCAATATTTTTGCTTTCAACTTATTTGTTTCCTTGAGGAAATGTAGGTTATGTTTAGACCATCTACATTTATTATAATGATTGGTACAGATATGTTTAAATCCATTATCTTGCTGATTTTGCATTAATCTTATCTGTTCTTTTTTCCACTTCTTTTCTCTGTTCTCTCAAGAAAATGATAATTTTTTTGACCATCCTATTTATTTCCTTTTTGAATTATTAGTAATATATCCTCAATGCTGTTGTTTTAATATTTGATTTCTGATTTATAACATACACTGTTAACTTTTCATGCTCTTCTTTGAGTACCATTATTCTACATGGCAGATAATACACTAACATTGCAATATTACAATTGCATGTCTTCCCTTCTTACTATATTATGGCTGCCTTCATTTTTACATATGTAGTGAACCTAACCTTATATTATTTTATTATTTGTATTTAAAAAGTCAGTTATAGTTCAGACAAAGTTACATAATAAGAAAACTGTTACTTCTTTTTCCCTTGTATCTAGCATCCAAACAGTTTTCATTCTTTGAGGGTAAGAACATTTCCACTTAGTACTATTCTTTTCCCTGAAGGGTCCTCAGTAATATTTCTTCTAGAGCAGTCTGTTGCTGCTGAATCACTCAAGTGGAAGCATCTATACTCTCCTTTATGTCTGGGAGTTATTTTTCTGCGGTTCTGGTTTCTAGGCTACGCACATCAGCATTTTAAAGATGCTATGCTTCTGTCCTCCTGCTTGTGTGGGTTCCTCCCAGAAAGTGTCTTGTTTCTCCCTAAAATTTTTAAGATTTTCATTTGTCAATTTGGTTATGATTTTCCCCGATCTAGTTTCATCTCAGTTTTTTAAATTTGTGATTATTATTTTATAAAGTTAAATTTGTGATGTTTTTATGCACTTTCAATTACTTTTTAAGTTAGCATGCTCAGTGATGGATTTCACCACATTTTTAGAAATATATGTTGCTATATTTTATTCTTATTTATTTTAATATTTTTATGTTATCTCTCTTTTCCATTTTCCTTCAGAGACTTCAAATAAACATGTTATTAGGCTTTGTGAAGTTGTCCCACAGTTTTATGCCTTTCTGCTTTCAAAACTTTTCTCTACACTAGCTCCTTGTTGCTTCTGCTTCTGTCTTCAGGGTCATAAAATGTTTTATATTCAACCTTGAACCAGTTATTTATCCATCAGCATGTTCTCTTCAATCACTGTGGTCATCTGATGTACTGGTATAATTTCAGCCATATACATATCTTCTTGGCCTCTATTTAACATTTGGAAAATAAAGACATATGGCAGTTAGAACTTTCAGTGTTCTACCTGCTAGTTATAGCATATAGGTCAGTTCTGAGTTAGTTAATTACTGCTTTTGTCTGAATATAAGGTAAGTATTTTTCTTTTTAGTAATTTTTTATTCAAGACTTTTTAAATCTTACTTTGTTGTATTGATATTTTTGTGTTTTAGTAAACATTTCTGAACTTTGTTCAGGGTCATAGTTACCTGAAAACAGGCTGGCAGCTTGGGGTTTGCTGTTGTGTGTTCCTAAGTTTTATGAGGCAGCAACCTATGTTGGGGTTGTTACAACTTCCAATGCAAGGTCTGTTTAAGACAAATTGACTAAATAATTCATGAATCTTGCAATTTTTTGATCTAGTTGCTAGAAACAGGCACTGTATCTGGCCTGTTGTACAGCCCGAATATAAGTTCCTCTAACCCTTTTGTGTGATTTAATTCTCCAGCCTTAGAGATTTTCTTCATATAAATGTGGTGACTAGTCACTACCTTTCTGAATACTTGGTGGGAAACATCTGCCCATCTTTTGTGTACTCATCCTTTTCCATATTCATCTCTGGTTGTCTATTCTATGAATTATAGTCTCTTTTCTGTCTCTGGACTCAAGACCATTCTTCTGGTCTGGAAATCCTATGGGCCTGATCTAAATTCCTTGTCCTATGTCACTGACTGTGGATATTGACAGATGCTGGAGCAATTGTAGTTCATTGACATTGTTCCCTTCGGCAAAGATTGCCCTTTGCTGTGCGATACTTGCTTTCTCGGCTTTAGGTTTCTTAGGTGGAACAGGACACCTAGTCCCTGTTGCTGCATGCCGACTAGAGTCAAGCTTGTACAGCTAGTATTTGGGGGTAATTAATTAGTTTCATTATACTTATTTTTATAGTTATCTTCTATTTGTGGTCATTAGTATTGACTTTCCATTTTGAATAAGCCATATAAATGTTCTTTTTAGGAAAATGAAGTGTAAATGAACAAGTCAATTTTTAAGAAAAATATTTAGAAACTAACAATAAAGGTTAAATGGGACTTGAGAAATAATAAAATAGTAGTAAGAAAACTAGAGAAATTTGGGGACATAATGCATAAGGCTCAAGGTGCTGTGAACCATTTGTAGATGCTTGGTTAATTAAGACTCAGAGCCTAATATGATAGTCAAGCTAAAATCCATTCAGTTTTTTGCTTGTTTGTTTGGGGGATGCTATTAAGGATCACAAAAGTTTTTGGTTTCTCAAGATGATCAGATTTCCATGACTCTTACCAGTATAAATGAAGAGGGAAATCACGCAGATTAGTGCTAGAGTACTTGCCCACCATGTTTGTGGGGGCCCTGTGCTTGTTTCAGGGGAGATGGAGGGAGCAACAAGACAAGAAATTTTGCATGAATAACTTTTGAAACAATGCCCAGTGTTTTCTGATGGCATTTACTCTACTGCCTTCTCACAATGTGGGTGGTTTTGTGTTTCGCCACCAGGAGAGAGTACAAAACAAAAACGAAAAGCTGATTTACTAGATTTTATTCTGAAAAGTCTTGGTAATGGTGGAAAAGGATGTAGATCATCACCCCACTGCTTCTTACATGACTCTGTGTCTATGTTAAATTAATAAACTATTTCTAGTTGTTAACAGTCTGGTGACTCCAGTCTCCTCAAGGAATAGAACCGAATCTGAATTATATTTATGAGGTTGATAAGTAAGTCCATGTAAAGTTTAATTTTGAGCTTCAACCATAGGTATATGACACCAGCTAACAATTTTGACTTCTTTCTCTCCCCTTTCAGACATCATTATAAAGCAAACTAGCTCATAGATTGTCTTGGTTATTACTGCATTGCAGAAGTGAATTAAAGGCCTGGGGCATATAAGGTATTCTATGAGTATTTCTAGAAGAAAAGAAGGAAGCAAGGAATAGAAGAGAATAATGGAGGAACACAGTCCAAGGAGTAGTTGAGCCTTCAAATAGGATATGAGCTTCAGAGCATAGAATGGATCTATTATTGATTACTGTACTTCTTGCCTGACCCACGGTACTTGCTTGATGCATGTTTGTTTTTTGAATGCATGCATCAGAGATAATGCACATAGCCCTTGCATTTTCTGTCTAGTGAGAATGGCAGTGACATACTTATATATGATTATAACTACTGTGATGAGTGACAAAGTCACACATCATTGGAAAAAAAATAGAACGTGGGGTGAAACCAAACAAATCCTCAGTAGTAAGGTGGGATTTCCCTGGGAAGTGAAAAGACCTGAATGGTGAAGAGCAGTTGCCTAGGAGATCAGTGGGGAGACTCAGAGGAAAACCTTACCTCTTTCACAAGGTCCTCTGGATTTGTAATTCTTAGTTATAGAGAGTCCATAAAAGTTAAATTGACAATCCCAATATTAGGTGTTTATAAATCACTTAGTCACACTGCCTCTGCATTGCAGGGTCAGTTCTGAGCTAACCAGCCACATGATGCAGAAGAAAAAGCCAGGGTGCGATCAAACTGGTCAAAGAAAAATATTTCTGGAGCATTTTGGGAGACAAAACTAAGTCAGGTTTCCACTCAGCAACTAGGAGCTGTCCTATGACCTCCCGAACTAGAACTGCCTGTGTTTTTCTCACAGAACATGGGTCTTTCTTAAGAAGAAGACTCAAAGAAGTATGGAGAACCCAGCCCCACCTCAGAGGAACAGGACAAAGCTACGCCTGCCCAAGGGAGGGCTAGCAAAGTGGGCAGATATACTGCAAGATGGATGCCATCTTCAGCACTCTGAGTTTTAACAACACAAGTAGGTTCCTGTCTATGTGTCCACGGTCACTACTTCCCTTCTTTCATTTTTATCCTGTCCCACACACCCTTGCTAAACATCCCACGGCGATTTCAGTTTCCTTTCTGTTTCTCAAGCAGTCCAGAGCCCATCTGATTGAGCTTTGGTATGCTCTTTCAAGAACACCATAGAAAAGACTTCTTTCCACTCTTCTGTACAGAGCCAGTGGCTGCTCAATCAGAAAGGCTTTCCGAAAACTCAGGGACATTGTTATTTTTACTAAATTCTTTCTCAGGTCCTTATGCAGAACGCAAGCCTAACAAGGGTCAGGGTGTTAGGATGCAGTCAGTAGGTTAATATGCTGATTAGTTCTGATAGGCTCATTAGTTTTAGAACAAAATAGAGGAGCTATGTGGTTTTCTATGAAACTTAGAAAAAAATAGTTATGGGCAATGTACATTGGCTTTTGCTGGCATGATCACTGTCACAGACAGAGAGACACAGCAAAGAAACCTTCTGTGACCCCTGGGGATCTGTCTCTTCTATTTGATGGAAACAAAAATTGTTCTGGTTTGATCTGGAAACCAAGTGTGTTCAGCTTAAACTACTTTCTAGCCTTGATATTAGCTTATCCTTTGCCATTAGCCCAGTAGAGTGGACAGCACCATCCCCCGCCAGCCCGCCTGGTAATGATGTCTCATACTCACTGTTCCCAGTGCAGTCAGAACTATGTCCCTAACATAATATGCAAACTCAACTTCTACCGAAGTCAGTAATTATGCAGGTTCGTCAGCCTAGAAGGTCAGCAGACATTACAAAGGAGATGAGAAATTTCACCCACTGATAGCAACTTGAACATCTATTATTGCTTAAAACAAAATAAAAGCATCTCTCTCCTGTGATTTATTCTCTGAGAATTCTGTCAGGACGGTGATTGCAGGAGAATGAAAGGCTTGTACATCAGGCTCCTGGCCACCTGTACTTGTACCCCTTCATCAGGAAGCACTAAGGGACAGTGTCTGAGTGACCAGACAAGAAAGGGAGTGAGAAATAAAGGAGCTATTACTACTCTGAGATCTGAGAATGGGTGGCAAGGCTGAGCCAGGGAGGATCGCGCGGGCGAGGAACTGGGGTGGAACCTGAGTCTCAAACATTTCTGACTAGAGGACCAAAGGCAGGTCCTTCATGTCCTCCTAACCTCAGTTATCTGCTTATAACATGAAGATAATAGTTTTGGTTGTAAGCCTAGCCTTTAAAGGCTGAGCCAGAGGTGAGGTGGGGGAGGGGAACTGGCAGGATTGGAGGGAGGAGAAACTGTGGTCTGGTTGGAGAGTAATCTATGAGAGAAGAATAAAAAAATAAGCATATCATTGAAATCATTGGTTGTTTGAGCCCAACAAATACACAGCCTTTTAAAACTAAAACTTGCCTTGGCAAATCAACTACTACTTATATTTCTAAGTGCTTTCCTTTTTATTTCTCATAGATTTTTGGGAAATAGTAGAAAGTTCTGGGCATTCAAATACCTGTGAGATCTTTGGAGTGCAGTGCCCAAATTGTTAGGGAGACAGTTATCACAATGATGGAGAAAATTAGGCCCCAAAAAAACCTGGGAGGCAATTATCCTTCTACCACCCATCAAGCACGCATCACTGGGCCAAGTTCTGCACAGCTCTGGCATTTTCTTCGCTCATAAAACAGGAATCCTGAGCAGTTTCTCTATGATGCCTTGCTAGATAACCTGGGAGCAATTCGTTAGTTGTGTAATCGAGTCGGTGGGGTTATCTGTACAATGAACTCACCAGTTGGCCTTTAAAGTGGGAGTTCTTCAAAGTGGCTTGTCATCTGAGACACTTTGTACATGTGGCTTTCTGGTGTATCAACAGTCTTCCAATTCTGCAGGTCAGAAGCAGGGCACAGCTGGTTTCGTTTTCATTTTCAGGGGCTCTGAGCAGCTGTCTCCTCCTCCTCCTCCTCCTCCTCCTCCTCCTCCTCCTCCTCCTCCTCTTCCTCCTCCTCCTCTAGGACTTCTCTGCTCTCCCTGGTCGATAACTTGGTGTGTAGATCAGCCTGGCTCCTGTTCTTACTGCAGTCCTCTGTCTCTCCTTCTCAAGTGCTGCCCCTGCAGGTGCACAGCCCTGTACCCAGCTTCTGGGGGCTTTCTCACACATAGCTATGGCCGAGAGTATGGCCACAGGGTGAAACACACTGCGCTATCTTGTCCTTAGAAGAGAACCTTACAGATCCTGTCCAGCACCAAGATGAGTTCCTTGTTTATTTTGGGATTCTTTGTTTACTTGTTCCTAACTGTGCACAGGACTAAGCCCACAGCACAGAGCCCAGAGTACACAGGGCCAGGCTCTACAGTAAGGCCACACAATGGGAAAAGGCACTCTCAGTGTGATAGTGAAGTTTACTGACCCTTTTACTCTCAATATGTATTCATGGTGTCCAGCCTACAGGCCGCCATTCACAATAAACTCTCGCCCCAGTTTCATTTGTTCCTTTCCTTTCCTATCATGTGGGCAATGATTCTCAGGAAGAAAAATAGAAAAGATTTCTATTCTTTATGGGAAAAAAATGAATTCTAAAAGAAGCCAGTATGGCATACAAATAAAAGAAAAGAACATAAAGTCAGAAAGGATGTTATCCAGAGAATAGTTTAGTGGCAATCCTTGGTCTTTCCTGCTCAGAATCACCAAGGATAACGTCTAGTGGATTTCAGGTCTGTTCCTACTATGGAAGGCTGCATCAGGCCCTTCACTATGTAGAGCATCAAGGTGCAAACAGATGGAGCATACCAGTCGTGGTCACGCAGTCTGGACTACACCAAGGAGAAACCAACTTTTGCTTGCCTGGGAGCCGCAGGGTGTTGGTGGTTCCCAGATGTTGCCACTCGGTATCCTTTTTCAGCAGGGCTAACACAATCATTCCTTTGCTAAAGGCATGATTGCACGAATGGCTCAGACCGCCTTTGCTTCAGAAGGTCAGGCAGCTATTAAATTTCCACTCTTCAATCAGCCTCATGTCTCTTCCCTGAGGACTGCTGTGGGAGATTTTCTCCCCTCGGTGTGAACTGTATTGGGCCTATTATTAAATTATCCCCTGGCGAATGAGGAAATAACGGAGACACGAGACACTTAGAAAGTACACATTCCACATTCTTTTCAGTGTGGCCTAGGAGACACTGTACAACCAGATTATTTTAGGGCTTTATTTATTTATTTTTTTGCATAAGAAAAATGAGTAGCTTCTATAGGATTATTCACATTTGAAAACATTCAGATGATAATAATTGAAGCAATTAGGAAGCTAGTTTCATCAATGATAATGTCTTCTGAGACACTGGGTAGATGATAATGTCTTCTGAGACACTGGGTACATAATAAGGGGCAGAAGGAAGGATAAGATGTAAAACCCCAGATAGATGGAGAACACATCTTTCTGAGTTCTGCTGTTTGCTCTGATGGTTTGCAGAAACAGATCTTGGGGGCCCACAGCCCCTCTGTTTCTGACAACATAGCAGCACAAACTATGTTTCTCCTTAGAATATTCTGAGATTGGGGCCAGCATGACATTGATTTATTATTATTTCTCTGCTGCAGGCATTGAGCAGATGGATCGCTTCACAATCAAATCTGACTTAAGTTTCCTAACACCCCTCTGAAGGCCATTGTTGTTTCCCTGTTATACAGAGAAAAACTGGAGTTTGGGGAAGTAGCTAACTTGCTTTTGACAGCTGAGGGTTGGCAGAAACTGATCTTAACTCAGGTGACAGATGTTAGGGCCTGTGTGTTTTGGCCCTGTGCTGTGAGAGGCCTTGCTCAAATCCCACTCTCTTCCTGCCACCCCACTCTTGCCCTGGAAGGCCACACCAGAGCTTCCCCCCAACAGAAGTAAATATTTGTAAAAAAAAAAAAAAAAAAAAAAAAAACAACCTTAGAAATTTCAGATACTGTGCCTTCCTTAAGTCATCAGCCATGTGTTCTCATTTGACAATTGCCCCCATTTTCACAGCACTCAGATCGTACTTACAGCTCTACAATTTTTTTTGATATTTATCTTAACCAATTTTGACAGTTTACTAGAAACGTTCATTCATTTATAAATCCATCCTTCCATCCATCCTTCTACCACCTCTTCATTTCAACAGCTCTTGCTCAATAGCTAATGACTACCCAGAATCAGAGGCTTGGAACACATGGTGAGCTAACTGGTAACTGCTCCTCATCTCATTGTGAAAACCGCTTAGCCCGAAGTCTGAAATTACTCCAAACGCCACCCCCAATACCAAGCTCTAAAATAATTAAGTGTCACAAACAAGCGCAGCGGTTTGAGTGCAATGACCAGGTGGTCCTGAATTTGTCCTGGAGAATTTTGGAGGCCTTCCTGCAGAAGATCCGTCAGTCGGGACCGACAGTAGAAAAGTGCACGATCTCCAGTAACAGTTATCACTCACCGAGTGTGTGCTGCGTGCTGGGTTTTGAACTGTTTTTCTTCTAGTAACGTACATGCTATTTTTTCAGAAGCGGTAATTATACGCATGTGCCAGTCTTTGCCCTTCGTGTCACTGAAGAGGGAGACACTACAGCAGGCATGGGCTTCTGAAGCTGAAGCACAGAAAACATGGCAAGTATGGGAAGCAGGATGTGATGAACATGCAGAGGGGAATGGCTAGGGGCTGCTGAGGTTTTAAGAAGCCACTGTCTGTTCTTATGCTAGGAAAATGACATACTTAGAGCCATCTTTTCAAAATCCTGTTGGCTGGGCCTGAAGAGACGGCGCATCAGTTAAAAGCACTCCTTTTGTGTAGAACTCAAGTTTGATTCCCAGCACCCTCATCAAGCAGCTCAAATGCCTGTAACTCTAGATCCAGGGGCACCCTCTTCTGACCCCTGCAGGTACTGTGTTCATGACCACATACCCACAAACAGAACCCCGTACATACACACAATTGAAAATAGTAAAATGTATCTCTTTGGCTGTTGAGACAGAGGAAGGTAGGAATGGTGATGGGGGTTACCAGCTAGGGGACTATTGTTCTCTTACAGGAATTTCAAGGGTATTTGTGGTCAAGTCCTGTATTCAATTCCAGTTATATAATGTAAAACATGAAGATTTACTGGGTAAAATATGCCTTTAATTTATCTCCCTTCTTCACTTACAAGATCTCTGCTGGGAAAGTTCAGGCATTGTTTCTCATGGTCATTGATTGCACAGAGTCTTGAGGTTGCTTGGATATGTAGTGTTCACCTGCAGGCAGTAGAGCTAAACATCCCAGCAAACTCAGAGGCCCCTGACACAGACAATAGATATTAGGAAGCCCAAACTCAGCAGACTTGGGATTTCTTCAGTTCTGAGTCAGGAAAGAAAAATAAGTAAATTCTATAAGTCTGAATGAAGAGTTAAAGGGCAACTTTAATAAACGTTGTAACTACAAAGCTGAGGTCTTACTGTGCTACAATGCCGGTAAATACATAAGAGCCACATAGGCCTTGCATGTACTCAGCCACTCAAGAGGCTTTTCAACTAAATGGAAAAGGGCTAGGGGTTAAACATCTTGTTTGCAAAGATTACAGTGGGTGCTGTGTTAAAAACATTCAGACAGAGGGGAAAACGATCTCTCTCTCTCTCACACACACACAGACAGAAAAAAGAAATGCTTGCCCCACCATTTTGGGGGCCTTGGAGTTCACCCTTCTAATTAATTATTAATCTCCAAATTGCTACATAGAATGTTTGAGGTAAAGCTTTTTCATTTAGGGGGACACATCTTATTCTGTTTGGTTCACTGTCAATATTTGGATTTAAATAAAGTAACAAAATGATCTCACATCCAGTCAGAGTGGCTGGCTCGCTGTTCTAGGAGATAATGGGAGTTGAAAATGATGTTTCTGGATCCCCACATGCTCAGACATGAGGCATGGAAACTAAAAAGCATCAAGCTGAATGCAACTGTGACTCTGTGGGATCCCAGACAGCTGTGTCTTCCTACTAGGTCAGGGCCTCCTACTACATCTCCAAGAATAAGCAACACCTCATTTGAAGTAATGTATTTATGGGTACAGCGCTTCTGGGAACATGTTCTCCTCAGACTGTCACACAGTCCTCTTAGAAGGGCGGGGACAATACTGTAAGTTCCACTTCAGAGTTAGAGGGAAACATAAATTTAGCAAACTACAGGGCAGAAAGGGCCAGAAAGAGGCAAGGCTTAGTAGCAATCCTCTGGCACAGATCAACTCTGAGGTGTTTGCTCAGTGAGCAGCATTCTCCTCCCTCTCCTGAGTCTCTCTCTCTCTCTCTCTCTCTCTTTCTCTCTCTCTCTCTCTTTCATCCTTACTCAGCTCCCTCCCTTTCTTCTTTTCTCCTTCTCAGTCTGTGCTTATGAAACACTTCTGTGAATAACCCTACTGTGGTAGTTGCTGATGAGAGAACCCAGGCAATAAGCCAGATAACCCGAGCCAAAACAAAACACAACTGTTCCTAGAAATGAGAAGACTAGAATTTCTGAGCCAAATGTTAATAGTGGTGAGCTAGAATTCAGATAATTGAGGTAAATATGGTTTGTTTTGTCTGTTTGACTTAATTAGCTGAAAATATCCTTATTTCTATTTATATCAGGGTGCTGGAACTCCAACCCACAAGATAGTCCTTCTCTGGAGAATTCATTTCAGTGATCAATTGCTTTCTTGATCACTAATTATAAAAAGTGCTCGGAAGGTTGAATGACATCATATATTGAATTGCTCCACATATGGGGAACCATCAGTAAGAACCATCAGAGTTTATTTTATGGTGGGAATTACGTGCAAGGGTGAGCGGGAATGTAGGAGGGGCTTGCAGGGAACCAATAACTGTGACATATTTGCCATTGCAGTGTATTCAGCAAAAGGTGTCATGGACCCTCACCTGAACTCCTCTCAGCAGGTCCAGTGATTTTGTGCCAGAGGCCTTGAACCAGATTCATTGCAATGAACATTTGCGTGTGGGGCTAATTGCACAAAAGGGTATACTGTGTGTCACACCTCAGCAGTCAATGCCACTAGGAGGAATGTAGAGGTGTTGGAGAGATGGGAAAGATGGAGGAGCAATATGGTTTTTGTGGTTTTGTTTTAACTAATTTTAGGGGAGTTTCCTTGGGAATGTTATAGGGGTGAGGGGCAGATATGGAAGGACTGAGAGGTGAACAGGATTGAGGATCATGATGTGGGATTTCCAAAGAATCAATAAAGAACTAGGTGTTGTATGTGCATATATGTAAATATATTCATTATTCATATGCATATATATAATAAAAATTCAAAGCTTTGTAAATATACTTGGTTTTTGCCTCTGGGTTCTCTTGATCTATGTCTTAAAAACATCAGTCCTAAGTCTTCTCATTGTTGATATTTCATTATTTTCTGTGTCCCATCTACAGAGCCGCCAAAATGCCTAATTCATATCACTGTCACTGAACGGTCAAGAGACTTTTCTCCATAGCGCTGTTCTTTATTGATTCATTCTGGGAAGAATTGTTAAATATTATTTCATTGCATGCCAGAGTTAACTCTATCAATAAGCTACATGCTCATGTTAAATGGGAGAAATTGATACTAGTTGGCTATGTATATACCTAAAGGTATATCATATTTGGTGTTAATGGCAACTGATATTTGAATATACAATCATTCTTTTTTTTATTTATTTTTCCATACATTGTTTTGTTTTATTTTTTCCATTCAAGAACATAATTAAAGAAATAAAAATTTTTTTTCCTTTCTTGCTCCAAAACAGACTCTGCCTTTTCTTATCACTTTGCCACCAAATGTTATCATGCTTTCGTGCATACAATGGACACTTGATAAATATGTTGCATTAATACATTCATCAGTACAATGCTACTAGTCAATATAATTGCTATTCATTGATACAATAATATATTATTACTCCAGAAAGTAAGTAAAAGAATATACACAATTTCTATCCTTTCCCACATTCATCTTCTGAGTCTTGTATTTCTGCTGAGCCAGAAAGCCATTGAGTACTTTCAGGGAGGGAGCGGGGAAGGGAGAAAGAAAGAAGGTATCAGAAAAATACCTTAAAAATCAACTGTCACTTTTGAAAGAGAAAAAGAGTTAAGGATGGAATATTCATCAAAGAATGTTGAAGAGAGAGGCTAACAAACACTCGCAAATGCAAACTAGGTGAGTACAGGTAAAAGTCTCAAGCAGGTTCCTAAGAAGGGTGTGGAGAGTTAAGGAACAGGTGTTTGAAGAGTCCAATTAGAGGAAGCCAGACAGTAAGTTGAACTGACTTTCTCAGTAAAAACTGCAGGGGGAAGCTACTTGGAGGAGGCTTCTGCCCAACAAGACTTAGTTCTTTTCCTTCTATGCTTTAGGACCAGACACACTGCTTCCACAGTAAGCTGTGCAGAAGGAGCATCCATCTAAACCATTGCACAGACAGAGTGTAAGGCTTTTGAAGACCATCTATGCCAAAACAACCACTCTTTCCTCCTCTGTCTTACTTTCCTTCCATAGAGAGAAAAAAGGAGGAAGTGGTTTTTAGAGGCATTTCTCTCATGGAGATGCTTGCTTTCCACAGCATCCTCAACACTGCCTGGCTCCCCCCAGAGAGCATTTGCCTGCCTGGTGCATGCCATGACCAAGCATGTTTGGAGGGCATTTCACAGGAAGGTGGGGTGAATAGCACATCTGATACTGTTATTTAGTGGGTGGAACAGCATGAGTAAATTATCAGGATGGCTCCAAATAAATGCACGGGTAGATTGTAGAAGGTTAAGTCTGATGTCAAATAGCGACCAACTATTTGATAAACACAACTGAATGAGCCAATAAATTTGCAAATGAACTTCAGAATTAAGGCCAAGACACCATGTGACCATGTAGGACAGCCACAGTTCCTTTGATTATAACTGTAATCTTCAAGCTTTGCTCATTTTATTATTATGGTGATGATATTTTGTCAAATTTTCAATATTAAGTGCTTTTATTCTCATTTTCATATTTCTATTCATTTGACACCTCCTCTTTTGACTTAAAGTTATTTAAAATGAAATCTTACATTATTATTTAAATTGTGAAACAGTCCTATAAAAACAAATGTAAAAGAATGAATTTGATTTTTAGGGTGTCTTCCTAAGGCCAAAGCTTATCCACTGCTTATTTTAGGTAGAGGCTGACATTATTATCAAATGTTAAAAACTTAACTCCAAACTCAGACTTCCTGCTTGATGAAGTCAGCAACAATGAGATGGCAAGGGAATCCCCTCCTTATCAAGTGGTAAAGAAGATTTCCTGCTTTATCCAAAGACAGTCAGTAGCTTGCATGTGTGTGGTAAGGATGGGGTGCAAGAGTAGCCCCATTTTTCTAGCAACATGGGCCTGTAAACTCCATGTGGCTCAAGAGGAGAATGTTGATGCCATGACCAAGTGCCATGATACCCTTTTGCTGAATACACTGCAATGGCAAATATGTCACAGTTACTGGTTCCCTGCAAGCCCCTCCTATATTCGTTCTTACCCTTGCACCTAACACTTCAATCTGCACTTTGAAATTGACACTGATGGTTCTCACTGATGGTTCCCCAAATACAGTTCAATTTGATGTATGATGTCATTCAACCTTCAAGGCACTTTTATAATTAGTAATTGAGAAAGCAATCGATCAATGAAATGAATTCTCCAGAGAAGGGCTATCTTGAGGGTGGAAGTTCCAGCACCCAGATATAATAGAAATAAGGGTATATTTCAACTAATTAGCCAAATATACTAAACAAACAAGCCATGAATATAATTTTATCACTTATTAAACATGCAAGCAAGTTTGCATACTAATGAGATGTATGTGCATGTTTACTTTATAAAGAACTGAATCTTGGCTAAATTTTTGAGACTATAGGGCATAGACCATTTTCAGAGTTGATTGAGAACAATTACTTTGTTATTGTCAATTCCAAGAATATTGCTTCTCTTAAACATACCAGGGTAGAAGCATGTTTAAGGCCATTTTAGAAACTGGGTGCAATTCTGCCAAATACCATGCCAAAATTCAGTTAATGATTTCTTATGAAACACAGAACTACAACTCAAGCAGAGAATTTTAAAACCAAACATTCTAATGCAATATAATCCTAAAATGTACCAATTGGATGCCTGCATGCTAAGGATACCTACACAATGGGAGGAAAATATTTAGTGTTTGTTTTTCATAATTAAGTTGTTATGAGGTGAAAGACTTTGCATGTACAGGAGAAACACTGCAGTGTAAAACACAGAGAAATCTTTGCCCAGAGGTCCCCCAGGCAGCTTTGGTGGCGCTGTGACACGACAGTACACATTGTGCAAACTGCATTTTGTGGACTCAGAATCAAGACTTCAGAGGATTTGTGAGATGTAACATGGCTTTCCAACTCTGCTAGAAACACGTTCACTCGTGATGCTTTGATGTTGAATTAGTTTTCTGGCTGCTACACATCCAGAAAACCTTTGCTGTCGATAGATTTTTGCTGGGGCCTTCATGTTCAGCCATGTGACTTCTATGCAGGGTCCTGACCTCGCAGATTAAAAATCTGGGGTCTAAACCATAATCTTTGGAACAAGTAAGAGCTAAAATGTGTTGTGTGCCAGGACTTAATGCTACTCACACATTACTTTTTGAAGTCTTGTCTAAAGTTTCATTTGTTAAAACTACAGTAAAATCTACTTTTTTATTTTGTGGTATAAAATTCTATGACTTTTAACACATGGTCTGATAAAACACTATTGAATCATGGCACAGAATATTTTCATGACCCTGTAAAAATCCCAGCTATTACTTTGAAGTTGATCTCTCTATTTCCATGAATGTGTACATGGCAATGATCTAGTCTATCACTAGAGTTTGTTTTCCAAATGCTGTACAAACAGAATCACACACTATGCTACCTTTCATTTCCTTTACCTAGTGCAATGTCTTTGGCTGTGTTTACAGGTAATTCATCTTCTTCAATTATCTGGTGGTACTTTTGTGTGGATATGACATTCTCCAGTTCTCTTGTGATTTTCCCATTTTGGGGTTCACTATAAATGAGACTGCTGTGAACCTTTGCCTACAATTTTCCTATGGGCATGAATATTCACTTCACTTTTAAGAGTGTGATTGTTGGGTCACCTGGTAAGGTTACATACAAGAATTTATCAAATTATTTTCCAAAGTTTCTGTTCCAGTTTGAATTCCTCCCAGGAATGTAGGAATGTACTAGGTGTTCTATATCTTTATCAGCACTTGAGGCTTTGTGTGTGTGTGTGTGTGTGTGTGTGTGTGTGTGCATGTGCATGTCTGTGTGCCTGTACACATGTGTGTACAAATGTGCATGTGTGTTTGTGTGTATGTGTGACAGTGTATGTGTGCATCTCTGTGGAGGCCAGAGGACAACTCCAAGTGTTCTTCACTTTTGCTCTATAAGACAAGTCTACAGGATGTCTTACTGACCTGGAGCTTGCCAAGAACACGAGGCTGGTTGGTCAGGAAACTCCAGGTATTCATCTCCAGAGACCCAGGTCTCCGTCTCCCCAGTCCTGGGTTCACTAGCACTTGTCGACATTCTTGGCATTTTTATATGGGTTTCTGGGAGTTAAATTCACATCATCATTCTTGCATGGCAAGCACTTTACCAACAAACTATCTCCCCAGGCAGTGTTGTGTTCTTATTTTTTACTATCTCGGTTTATGAGTGAGGAAGCCAAGGTTTACAAAGAACAAGTAAATCACCATAACCCTTGTATATGCAAAACTAAGAATAAGGATTTAACTTCAGGATGGTTCCTAAGGTTTAACCTAAGGGCCCTGAGGTTGTGCCACATTGTGGGACAGGGAGTTTTATTTGAGAAGCTGTGTTTCTGTGTGCAACTGTTTTTGCAAACACAGGCCCTAATATAGCCCTCTGTGTATTTCAAAGCTGGAGGTGCATTACATCATTGAGTGTGTGGAGAAGCTGGAAGATGGCAGCCGTGGGAAGAGCTCCAGTTCTGAAGGGAAGCACAAGAGATGGGCTGGTAGGAAGATTAAAGATGGTGATTTGAATTTCTCCTGCACAAAAAAAGTATTGAAGGCAGAACCAAGGCCCACATACTGTCCCTACAACCTTTCACTTCCTTCCTGCCTTTTCCTCCTACACGGTCATCAATGCTTTTGCTCAAGAAAATGCCAGATCTTTTGTACCATTTCAACAGATTTGAAAAGAGAAATATTTTTTGCTTTCCTTTTCCCTCAAGTTTATTATTTTTATTTTTTATTTTTATTTTTCTTACCCTTGATTAAAGAAATTTAATCTGTGATGCATACTCCCAATCACAGAGGAACTTGAAAGGCTGACTGACAAGCTCATTCATGAAGCAGATATAGACAAGCATACCCATGCACACATGCCTGTACACACACACACACACCTTGACTATATCTATTAAACCACATATAGATCATGCACCTGGAAATTCAGCATGTGCTGGTAATTTGTTTCAATTATGTTTCTTGGACTTTTGACCTTCTGAGTTTATTTATAGGCACTTGGATAAACTGTACTCAGTTGATAATAAACTGGAAATAGGAGATGTTGAGATGTAGCTACTGAGAAGCAGTTGCCCTTCCTAAACTGGTTGCTTTCCATTTTTAAAGGTCAAAATTGGAAACTGGTCCCCCTTTGGTACCACCGAGTCTCAGCTGTCTGCCCATGCATGTGCTGGCCTCGTTTCTTTGGCATCTCCCTTCTTTTTCCTAGAAAAACTCTCTTCCACTTGGGAAGGTACTTTGGTTGAATATGCAATATCTTTTAACGTCAAATAGGAGAACTTAAGTTTTGCTGGGGTATTCCTTCTTCAGAAGTGTACTTCACAGCAGAATTTTCCATAGTCCTTAAAGGCTTCAGGTAGGCAAGTAGATTCTAAGGGGTGAGAGAAGTAGATAAAAGATGGGATCTTTGGAATTTGCCTTTCCTGTGCATCTTAGGGAGTCTGTTTTTTGCTTCTTTGCCGTCTCTTCCAGGAGGCATATTCTGCTTCTCTTATATGTATGTGCCCAAATCTTCTATCATGTCTAGAGAAAAATGAAACTGAATTTCTTCCTAATGCTGTTCTTAGAGATAGAGTCTAGCTAGATTTAAATCCATGCGGAGGAAACGATAAGCATATTGCTGGCTAGGGTTTCACCAGCTTTCACAAGATAGGGTCATTTTGGAAGAGGGGACCTCCATTGTGAAGGAGCCCCCACCAGGTTGGTCTGTGGGCAAGTTTTTGGAGATTTTCTTGATTAATGATGGATGCACTAGGCCCAGTCCATTCTGGTGCTATCAGAACCCACCCTGGGTGCTATAAGAAAGCAAGATGAGCAAGTCATGAGGAACAAGCCAGTCAGCAGCATTCTTCTATGGCCTCTCCATTCCTGCCTTTAGATTATTGTCCTGTTTGAGTTTCTGTCTTGGTTGTGACATGGAAGTGTCAGCTGAAAGAAACCCTTTTCTCTAGAAGTTGTTTTTAGTCATGGTCTTTTATCACACCAATGGAAACCCTAAGACAGAAACTGGTAACAGGAGCACGGGTGTGGTAGATATAACCATGTGTTCTTTGGAGAAGTACAGTAGCATTTGAACTTTGTGCTTGAAAAACCATCGAGTAGCCCCCAAGGTGCAGTTGAAGAGCAGAAGGTGGGAGAAGATGAGTAAGGAAGTTAGGACCATGAGGGGCTGGTCCACCTACTGAGACAGTGTGCCTGAACTAATGGGAGTGCACCAGTCCAGCTGGACTGGGACTGAATGAGCATATGATCAAACCAGACTCTCTGAATGTGGCGGCGAAAGGGGGCAGACGGAGAAGCCATCAACAATGACACCAGGACCTATCTCTTCTGCATGTATTATCTTTTTGGGAACTGAGTCTTTTTGGATGCACTCCTTCCTAAGCCGGGAGGGAGGGGGGGTGGGCCTTGGACTTCCAACAGGGCAGGGCACCATGCCCTCTTTCAAGGAAGAAGGGGGAGGGAGGAGGGGTTGGGGGTAGCGGGAGGGGACCGGGAGAAGGAGGAGAAATGTAAAAATTTTATTTCTTTAATTATGTTTTAGAATGGAAAAAATAAAACAAAACAATGTAAAAAAAAAAGAACAACAACAACAAAAAAAAACCATTGAGTGCTCGGAGCTTAACGGGGTGTTATGGGGAAGCTTAGGAGGTAAGAATGTTGAGAGTAATGTGGATAATGGAGGCCTTTCTTGTGAAATTTCAGAGGGAAGCAAAGATTCTACTAGGGCCATTGTGTGATATTTTGAACTAAAAGACACTGAAGTGAAACCTTTGCTTTGCTGGGACCATGCATACTGGTCAGCTAGGACTAAGAGGTAGTGGAGATTAAGAAGAGACCACCAGTACTGGAGAGATGGGTCAACAGTTAAAAGCACTGACTGCTCTTTTAGAGGACCTGGGTTCAATTCCCAGCACCTACATGACAGCTCACAACTGTCTATAACTCTAGTTCTAGGGAATCCAACACCCTCACATGGATAAACATGCAGGCAAATCAATAATGAAGTAAAAATTTAAAAAAATCATTGCCAGGCAGTGGTGACTCGCACCTTTAATCCCAGCACTAGGGAGACAGAGGCAGGAGGATTTCTGTGATTTCTCGGCCAGTCTAGCTTATAGAGCTAAACCTAGGACAGCCAGGGATACACAGAGAAACTCTGTTTTAAAAAATAAAATAAAAAATAAGCAAAACCAAAACATAACAACAAAGTACCAGCTTTATTGAGGTAAAATTTTTTGGGAAATGTTTTCTCAGGGTCAGGGTATGGAAGCTATGGTCCAGATGGGGCCACATCTGTACATTGTGTGGATAGCTGATCTTTATAATGTGTAAGAGTCTCCTAGGTTTTACTGGTCCTGAAGATCTGAGGGGGGGAAAGGCCGAACTAGGACTGAAGGAATCATGGAGAGAAGTTGAGGCTTGATACTTTGTGACAGAGTCTCTGAAGAGATTGCAGGAGAAGCTATTGGTGAAAGTGTAGCCCAGTTGCAGCAGAGACCCCAGAATTATGGAGATGTCAGTACCATGGGGTGACCATCAAGGACAGCGGCAGCTATGAACAAGCAAAGCTGATCATGCTATGGATGGCAGAACTGGAGAAATGGGACTCTTTGGGGCTCAGAGGATCATGAGTGGTTCCCAAGCATCAAGTACTTAATGTTTTACACTATTAGAATGTGATTTTTCTTTGACTTGATTTTGAAGTAGGGACTTCTTCTCTCTTGAAATAAGAAAATATTTTTTTTGACAACCTGAGGTTTGAGAAATAAGAAAATATTTAACCTTTTGTTTGATTTTACAGGAGCAAACCAGAAGTAGTACTCTTCCACAGCCTCAACTTAAGTTCCTGCCTCCAGGGTTCAGCTCCTTTTGAATTCATGCCCTGACTGATGGACTGGGATGTGGCACCGTAGCTGGAATAAACGCTTTCCTACTCAAGTTGCTTTTGGTCATAGCTTTTATTCCAGCAATAGAAACCCTAGCTCTGACAATGAAATGTAAGAAAATGTAAAAAAAAAAATCTTTGTTGCCTAGGGTAAGAAAGTGCTTACTGAACAAAATGTCAAAGGCATAATGAGAAATTTCTAAAAAAGATTACTGCATTTATCTTAAAAATGATAATTTCTGTTTAGTGAAGGGCAACATGAATACTTAGATGATAAGTAGGAAAGTATTTGTCAAACTGAAATTGGCAAGATATTTCTGACTTATGTTATCAAAAAAATCTTACATATCATCAAGATATCAATCCTAGACCCCCCAAAGAACGAAAATGTGAATAGACCACCTCAGAAAGGCACTAAAAAGATGATAGCATGGAAAACATGCTCAATCTTGCTTTGGTTATGATGTATTAGTTAACTGGAAAAAATTTAACTCAGAGTACTTTCAAAGCTGGTGGTGTGGGAAATCTTGACTTCTGGTATTGCTGACTGATGAGACAGTCAGGGAAGTCACATAGCACAATTTGGACAAACCAAGTCTATATAATTCCATTATTAAGTAAGTCTATTAAACATTCACATGGAAAAACATATTTTGAAATAGATCTATAAAGGTTTGTATATAAAGATGGGAAGATAGTCTTGTTTGTGGTGGCAATGATCTGAAGGAACCCTGGTTCTCCATCATTTAAAAAGATGAGGGATACATACAATGGCAGAAATGTGATCACACAGCAATTACAGGAAACGGATTGGATGTTTATCTGGAGCAATAAAATAATAAATGAACAAGTTATAATCCAAGACAATCTATGTCTAATACCACCACACATACAAATGTTGTTATATCATTTTATATATGAAGAAAATATGCAAATTAAGCACATTCAGTTCGAATAATTGGAAGAGACCAGCAATTAGAAACAGGACTAAGTAGAAATACATACATCACAACAAAAGCAATTTTCCAAGGACCAGTGGTAAATATTGTATCATGAATCAGAGTGTTACTAATTCAAATATCTGCCCCAAATCTATCACAAACAAATGAATAAATAAGTTGTTTAATTCTCAGATTTCCTCAAAATGTGTTCTCAAACAGGGCATAACTGTCTTCCTTACCTCCAATTATTCTTTCTTGGAGTCTTAAAACACACTCAACATGTGCTAGAACACTGAAAGAAAAATAATGGTGTCTTTTTTCCCTCTTAATCTCATTGGGGAAGTGTTTATTATCTTGTGATTGAGGAAATATTAACTTTTGTACAATATAAATCTCATGATGTACACTTTTGTTTGAATTATATGATTCCAGGCTCTGCCTATATGAATGTCTGTAATGTCCATCATAAATAAACATGTTTTTGTTTCTCATTTATTTTCAAACTAACAAATCATCTAGAAGAAACTTAAGATTCATCAACAAAGGAATGTTCAAATATCTGGAATTAATACTTACAATAGACTGGGCAGCCACAGAAAGAAATACAGTTCTTAATCGCTAGTATTGGATTATCATCTAGACATAACATTAAGTAAAAAAAAAAATCAGACAAGAAAATAGGAAGTAATATGCTGTAATTTGTGTTAAAAGATACCATTCCTTCATATTTTTAAAGATTAAAATGTTTTGAATGTGCTGACTGCTTTAACCTTGGACATCAACATATTAAAAACTAGTTGTGTGCTAAAGAGTTAGGCCTTGTTCAGAATTCTCACTTTTATGTAAAAAAATATCAATATGAAAACAACAACCAGCTCATTAATAGTAGTTAAAACTTGGCTGAGGCTGTGGAAACTAGGAGCCTTAACTTCAAAACAAGCATCAGAACTTGTGCAGCAGACAAAGATGACCCCCACAGCAGCCCCCTCTGAGAGCAGGTGCTACTGACCACCCTAATGGGGGTTTTCCAACAGAGGATTTAATATTGGAGTCCAGGGAGGTTGTGGGTAAAATTCAGAGGACCCACGATGATGTGGGATTCCCCTCTGTATACTATGAATACCATTGGTTAATAAAGAAACTGTCTTGGGCCTGCAATAGGGTAGAGTAGAACTAGGCGGGGGTGGGGGGTTGGGGGTAGAACTAAACTGAATGCTGAGAGAAAGGAGGAGGAGTCAAAGAGAAGCCATGGAGCTGCCATCAGAGACAGACAGGCTGAAATCTTGCTATTAGGCCACGAGCCTAATGGTAAAATATAAAATAATGGAGATGGGTTAATTCTAGATGTGAGAGCTAGCTAGCAATATGCTTAAGTAATTGGCCAAGCAGTGATTTAATTAACACAGTTTCTGTGTGGTTATTTCTGGTCTGAGCTGCCAGGCCGCCAGGAAACAAACAAGCGGCCTCCTACAACACCATAGATTTGGAGGAAAAACAAATTACTAGCAATGTCTGCATGAACTTTCATTTTCTCTTCAGTTATGAAGGTGTAGTAACACTTATGATTTCATACCCAACAGAAATCCCAAGCCTTATCCTATGCGGTCATTTCCTTTTCATGTTTCTGAGTTGAGATTTTGGAGAGTAGACACCTTAGCTCTTTCTACTTAGTGTATTAAAGAAGCAAGCAATTTCCTGTATGACAAGTTTAATATTCTGACAAATATATTCAGTGTAATTGACTCCTTTACAGCCCTGTACATTTTCTTAGATGGTCTTAAAATTTAGTTTGAGGTGGCGCTCAGGGGCTTTTCTGAGTGCGAGTGCTTCACAAACATAGAAGTTTAGGTCATCAGCAAACAGGCCCAACTCTAGCAGAGGAAAAACAACGATAGTGCTTTACAACCACATTATTAGATTTGTTTATATTACTGTATATGCGTGTTTTGCTCATGTATATCTGTGCACTATATGCTTGCCTGGTACCCAGAAGGTAAGAAGAGGGCATCACAATCCTTGACCCTGGAGTTATAGACACTTGTGAGCTGCCACGTAGATGCTGGGAATCAAACCGAGGTCCTCTGTGACAACAAATGTTCTTAACTGCTGCACCATCTCTCCCCGTCCATATTTTTTTTTTTGACAAAGATGACATCTTGAACAGCTTTTGCTAATTGCAAAAATCAAAAATTCTTTCAAAAGGTGAAGTTATGCCTGGAGCTCTGTGTCCAGAATGATCTGGCTTTTGAGTACAGCTCAGAACCTACCAGTAAACCATCCGTGCATTTAGCCGGCACTGCTGAGCGTCAGCTCTGTCTGAGGTAGACCTGTGGTGGTGGGTCTGATGTGCTGTGGAAGGTGATGTTGGTGTTTTAATGGAAGGAAGCAGACACAGAACGTTCGGGAAATTGATGCTAGACAACATGAGACTTATAAATCTCACATGATTAAGCTTAGTCAGGGCGCTATTCTAAGCTGGACAATGACAGGGCAGCATGGTGATGAGTTGGTTGCTTTTAACGTTGTGCTGCTCCCACGCAGGCCCTGCTATCTCTGCGACCTCACCCCAAGCATAACATCATTTATTGAGAAGATGTGCTTTTTAAGAAAGCAAGCATTCCTAAAGCAGTCCTCAGAAACAAGCCCAGCCTGTCGAAGATTTTAATAGCATTCTCGAAGAAGTTTATGCCTTGACATTGTCCATCAGCTCTTTAGACGACAATGCAAAAGCCGTTACTCATCATCCATATCTGTAAGGGCTGACGTTAAAGGGAGAGAAAAGCTAGTGTCCTAGATGGCATTGCTCTACACTACATCCCATGAGAAGGTAGGGCATTGGGGGTGGAAAAAATGGAAAGGAAGTATCTCAGAATGGATGGACGTGAAGCTTTTCAGTCAGAAGAGAATGGTTTCCCAAAGGGCAAAGATGGGTCCTAGGCTGAAGTGATATTTGTCCAGGGTCTCTTGAAAGACTACTGCATGTGAAGCCTGGCCTATTCGACTAAAACGCTATGTGAACCAGGGGTCAAAGTCCCTCCCTCATGGAGCCCCATCTAGTGGGGAAGGGAAACCATAAAAGGTGCTCACATGAAGCAACGACCAGGTAAATAAAGATAAGTTTGTGCAAACAGTGGTTGCTCTGAAGAAAATAAGCAGGGTGATATGATTGTGTGGGCATGTGGGGAAATTTAACTGTAGACTGAGCAGTTTCCTCTATCTTTTCAAAAGTCACTTTGCCTGCTGTGTGGGTAGTGTGTTGGGTGAGGATAAGAACAGAAGGGAGAAATGAGCAACAGAGAAACTAATACGTGGATATTGGAAGAGATGCTGGCATTGTGGACTGAACAGTGGAGATGGGGGTGCTGATGAGAGAGGCAGGCGGACAATGAGTCAGACAGAACAGGAAAAGTAGGCACAAAAGACAAATATAACCAAAGGATGCGACTCTCAGGCAGAAAGAACACTGCAGGCTCATTCTGGTTCAACTCCTTTAATTTTGCAGATGAGGAAACCAGGTCCCAGGGGACAAAGTGGCTTGCCTAGAAACTGGTCAGTGTCTAAACTTTCTGGTCTGATAGTATCTATTACAGCGACCGGAGGAGGAGGAAGACTGTAAGGCAGGAAAGACAGATGAGGGAGGAGTGAGGACAGAGGCAGAAATAGTCAAAAGAAACCAAAGTGCAAAGAGAGGAAAATGATGAGAGATGAAGAATGGGATTAGGCTGGGAGATGAGGGAAGAGGATGGAGGGAGCCTTGTTCCTGGGTTAGTTGGGCTGATGTTTTCTAGTTGAGGTTTGGTTTAGTAGACCATTGCCTGGCTCCCCACAGACAGCACTCCGGGCACCCAGGGCAGCAGTTGGAGCAGCTGCCAGCACCACCTGAGTCAAAGGAACAACGGCAGGGGAAGTGCAGATGTGCAGGAAGTCCCATGGGTCAGAGCCAGGTTAGTTGAGATCACATTGTTCTCGTACACCTCTTGGGAGACTCTGTCATCCTAGGGCAGCCCTAGGAGCAGGCGCAGCATTTATCCCTACTATCAGCAGCGCCACCACCATCATGCTGCCACTTCTCTGGATCATGAGCTGGGCTCTTTCCTCTATTCCTCTGTTTTGTCCTCACAGAAGCACTGGAGGGACCTGTGACTTCCCCCACTTCACATTCTCCCTGGGATTAACTCGCTAACATCTTTCAGAGCCAGGAAGTGGCCAAAAGTCTCTGTTGTCATCTCTTCACTCCTAAAAAGACAACCCAGAGTCTTGGCAGACTCTTTGAGAGTTGTTGATGACACATTCCTGGGAGACTGGATGTACTCACACTCCCTTAGGATGCTGGGTGCTTAACCTAGGCAGTGAGGCTCATGACAATCTTTACTCTGAGTAGCTGACATTTTGCCCCAGCAAGCCATAATCTCCCAACTGCAGTTCTAGCTCACAGACTTCTTTTGGTTTTGTGCTGTTGCATTGTTAAAAATATAGAATTATCAGCCCCTCTCCTTTTCCTCCAAGGTCCTTTTCAAATAACATCTCTTCTAGAAGAGATTTCCTTTCTTTCCAAGCAATATAAATTACTCCTTCTTTGGTGGCTGGTGGTCTTGAGTTTGGGTCTGCAGCACCCCTCCACCGTGGAAGCCCCCAGTCCCTGGTAACTGAGGAAAGCTCCAGAGTCAGGATACATGGGCTTCTTGTGACTTTATTTCCCCAACCCTAAACCTCCAGCAAAGAAAGATATGGTCAATCTCTCTAGCACATATACACATTTTCTGTTGAACCAAAGAACAAGCAGATTTCCCTTCTTCATGCGTGAATGTAGTTGTGGTGTATGTGCACGTGCACATGTGTGTGCACCTCTGCAGAAGTCTACATCCACATGGAGTATCTTTCTTTAATTGCTCTTCATTTCTACTTTTTGAGGTAGCATATCTCACTAACACAGGGCTGATAGGTTTTCCTAGCCTGGCTGGCCAAAGAGCTGCAGGGCTCCTCCTGTATCTCTCTCAAGGCTGTGGCGGCAGACACGGTACTAAGTACTCCATGCTCTTCTTTTTATTATGTGGCTTCTGGGAATCAGAACTCATATCCTCATGGTTACGGGGCCACACTTTACCATTATGCCCTCTTCTCAGTGCAACTTATATATATCTTTTGAGATAACAACCAGAAGAATTTTGCAAAGACATGGGTCATAAGATTAGCTTCTGTGAGCTCCAAAATCTCATTCTTTAAGGCTATAACATAAATAAGCATACATGAGTGTCTGTTTTTTATGTTAATCTTTTGAACCTCAGGCTTTGCTCTGTAAGCAATAGAAATGAGGTGACCAACCACAGTACTGAATAAGCATAGATATAAAGTTTTAGAGGCAAATATTAGATGGCACATGGTAACATTGAAAATTCACTTTATGATTAGGTATTTACAGTTCCAATTCCATTTTCACTAAAACTTCAAAGCATAATTCTCACTGACAGGCATACAAGATAAAGTACATCATTGATATTTTCCTCATGTGCACATGTGAGCACTCACCACACATGCATTATCACACAATAAACAAACAACTAATATCTGGAAAAGAAAAAAATGATTCTTCTCTAGAACCTCCAGGTGAAACCATAGTCCCATGCTCACTTGGCTGACAGAGGTCTCTTTCAGCCCCTCCGACTTTCAGAAATGTAGAGCAATGAGTTGAGTTGGCTAAAGCTGCCAACTTTGTGGTATGTTGTGGAATATAACTTTAACATGTGCTACATTTGTTTATGCGGTAGAACATTTGTTTTAATGATGCAAAGACGTGTCACATCTTTTATGTTTCATTTGCTTAACTCTGTGAAGCTGTGTTACTTTGCCTGTCTAAAACACCCAATTGGTCTAATAAAGAGCTGAACAGCCAGTATCAAGGCAGGAGAAAGGATAAGTGGCGCTGGCAGGCAAAGAGAATAAATAGGAGGAGAAATATGGGGGGAGGGATGAAGGATCAAGAAAAGGAAGAGAGGAGGATATTGGGGCCAGGCATCCAGCTACACAGCAGACCACGGAGTGGGAGGTAGAGAAGGATGTATAGAGTGGAAAAAGATGGGAGCCCGAAGGTAAAAGGTAGATGGGATAGTTTAAGTTGAGAAAGGCTGGCTGGAAACAAGACAAGCTATGGCCGGGTGTTTTTAAGAAATAATAAGCCCCCATGTAAATTTATTTGGGAGCTGGTGGCAGGCCCCCATACAACACAAGAGTTAAAAAATAAAAACAACAAAAATACCAAACAAAAACAAAAACAAACAAAAAACAGTGGTATGCTTTTTAGCAGCAAGCGGAAGTCTGAGCTGTCAAGGAGTTTTCGTTGGGGGAAAGCAAGCGCTCTGCTACCTTATCCCATGACAGCATACCATACATTGCTAGTTTCAGGAACAGTTAAGATGACATACATCTTAACACAGCCACAGATCCTGAGGCTGTGAGCACTGGCGTGGCTGGTAATGCTAGTGTTGTCCTACCTATCAAGTACCCTTAGCCACTGGACATCAAAGTAATATTTCTCAGGTCCGAAAGTCTACCTGAGCATTAATTAATAAATAAATACTATAAAAAGGTCTCAGGAAATAAAGTTATTTTGTGAAAATGCATTCCATTTATATATACTAGACAAAACTATTAAGCCTTAGCATACTACCATTTGAATAAAGATATACGAATATTTAACACTTAGCAAAAATTCTATTTTGCAAACTATAAAGCAATGCTAAAAGATAAACTAAAAAACTTTGAAACAACAGAAAAGTATACTATGTTCATTGATCAGAAGACCAAATATTGTTAGAGGCAACCTTCCCAGACAGACATGATGCAATTTCAGTTTAAAAATACTGGCATGATAATTTATTTTTCTTTCACAATTGAAACTCAGTTGGTTGAGGAGCAGTGCACTGACATTTCAGTTCACACACAATTCTTAACACAAGAATCCACACCTGGAATAGCCACATATCATGTTTTTAAAGAGAGTTGTTCTACTAATGCTTTGACTTCAAATGTGATGGTGAGACCTTTCCTTGTAAGGATCTTACTTACCAAGATCACCAAATGTCAATCACTTTGCCTGGACTTCTGCTGAGTCACAATTTTTGTATTATATTCCTTACATTCAATTTTCTAATTGTTCACATACTATAATCAAAACTTTTAGGAAAACTGGATGACCAGGACCAGAGAAGTTATAGAGAGCATGGGGTTCTAACAGACAATGGCTGAGGTGTGGTTTTCTTTAGGAAACAGGTCTACTGAAAGCAAGGAGTAGAAATCATTTAAAAATTCAAGATGTGCTGGGAAGTGATGGTGCATGCCTTTAGTCCCAGCACTCAAGGAGGCAGAGGTAGGTGGATCTCACAGAGTTCGAGGCCAGCCTGGTCTGCAGAGTGAGTTTCAGGGCTACACAGAGAAACCCTGTCTTGGAAAACTAACCAAATAAACAAGCTAAAACAAAAACAAAAGCCATTCAAGACACCTTGTATGCACAATGAAGACTCCACCATTTAGGAAGCACTGTATTATAGGATATGGAACTAGCCCCACATCAATGGGTTGTTATTGACTAACTGGACTTACTTAGCTTCTATCTCCTCTGACTTGTCAGAGACTGGATTCTCATTCAAGTCTGCTTTCTTCAGGTTTCGTGGGCAGCTACCAAAATTTCTGTCCAATTTGCTTCTTCCCTCTTCCTTTTGTTTGCTCTTTGGGCTTTTTGGGGGGTGGGGTTCACTTTTACTTTTACAGCATAGTTTAGCCAGCAGCCTTGCCCATTTGTGCCTGGACCCCTTCTTTGCCTGCCCTTCAGCCTAGCTGCCTTTGTCCTTGGGCATGTCAGGAAGAGCAGCAGGGATGTATGGGTGCCTGGTCTCTCAGAGCTGTCACCACACTGCTCTGGCAGATGTCTCAGTGACATCTCTATTAGACATGGACAAGCCAGTTTTAGGATGTACAAAACATTCAAAGTGAGACGCAGTCATTCGTAGTTAAGATACAGGCCATTTAGAGAAACAATTGAGCTTCTAATACTGAGTTCCAGTTGATCATTAAGACAGGAAACAGCGTCATAGTAGCGATACAGTGGTTTCATGACTCTGGACTCAAATCCTAGCTCCGTTGCAGGATTAGGCAGGACAGGGATGAAGGTGGGCACAGTTTGGAAAAGCACGTAAGGGAGCTTGGGTATAACACATCCTCAGCCCAGCCACTAAAGCATCTGCAGGGGACAGAGAGGACATTAATATCTGTTCAATAAGGTAAATCAGCTAACACAAGAGCACAAAAGTGTCCAAATGACTGTTACAAAGCATTATCAGATCAAGCCCATCCTAATGGCTCAAGTTTCAATGCAAAGTCCAGATGTGACACCAGCTAAAAGTGACTCAAGGTGAAAACCCCGACTTCCTGATCTCTTACCAGGAACCATGCAGGGGTGGCAGTGGGGAAATATCATCTATTTTTACATCCTTGGAGGAGTAATAAGGGTAACTTAAAAGTCATTAACAAATTTGTGACATATGCAGTGCATGTGATCGTTTTTTTTTCACATTGTTTTCTTTCTTCACCTCCACATCTGTGTGCTCTCTCCTTTATACATGATATTAGATATCTATTAGCTAGAACTTTTGCTGCAAATAATAGAATTCTATTCAGGTTGACATCACACAAAGTGACAGTGCCCGTGGTCAGGACAGAGGGCCATCCACCAGTCTTCAGGAAGTCACCAGCACCAGGGACCCCTGTCTCTGCCCATACCTATTTTTCTTTGCCATTTGGCCACCAGAACTACACAATATAAAAACCTGGCTACCAGGGATCCAGAGTTAGAACTCAAACCAGTAGTCTTAGGTGCTGCTGAGACTTGTAAGAATCTATACCATGCTGCAGGTCTCTCTGTGGCCATCTGGGGGAAATCCTTGTCCCTGTTTGAAAAGCCTCCAATAGAAGCCTGCCCTTTTGTCTGCAAGGTCCTTGGCCAGCAAGAGGCCCTGATCCTGTACCAGGAGATCCATCCGGGGGGGTAAGAGTGTGCCTGCCCAGCCGACCGGACACCCTGGGAATGGAGTACAGGCCCCCTCCAATTCCCTAAACATTCCTGACCATTCAGGGGGCGTCTCCCCAACTACTGGCTTTCTCTATTTACCCCATCCCATCTTGCCACCAAGCACTCCTGTTCATCTTTGGGGTCCTTAGATCTCAAAGTGGTGGCACTGCAGCCTACTTCAGGGTGAAGGGGATCTGAAAGTCAACTCCAGTGCTGAGGGGAACTAAGAGAGGGCAGACCAAGAAAAACCCCCCAAGTACACAGTTAGCCACAGCAAAGATTGGACCAAGACGCCAAGACTATCCTGACCGCATTTGAAGGAAGAGATGGGCAGGCGCCAATGCAAGAATTCCTCAACAACCTGAAAAGCGACATGATTACACCAGAATCCAGCGTACATGCAACAGGAAGACTAGAACACCCTAATCCAGAAGAAGTAGAAGAAATCAATTTTAAATGTAACATTATAAAAGTGATAGAGACCCTTAAACAGGAGGTGAAAAACTCCCTTAAAGAAATGGATGAGAAGACTAACAAAAAGTTAGAAGAAATGAATAAATCCCTCAAAGATACCCAAGAAAACCAAGAAAAAGCAATCAAACGGGTAATGGAAACAGTTCAAGACTTGAAAACAGAAATGGAGGTAATGAAGAAAACACAAACCGAGGGATGGCTGGATATGGAAAATCTGGGGAAACGAACAGGAACTACAGAGACAAGTATAACCAACAGAATACAAGAGATAGAAGAAAGAATCTCAGACGCTGAAGATACTATAGAGGAAATAAATTCATTGATCAAAGAAAACAGCAAACCCAACAAATTCTTAACACAAAAACATCCAGGAAATCTGGGACACCATGAAAAGACCAAACCTAAGAATAATAGGGGTAGAAGAAGGAGAAGAATTATAGCTCAAAGGCCCAGAAAATATATTCAACAAAATTATAGAAGAAAACTTTCCCAACTTAAAGAAGGATATTCCTATGAAGGTACAAGAAGCATACAGAACACCGAATAAACTAGATCAAAAAAAATCCCCTCACCATATAATAATCAAAACACAAAACATACAGAATCAATAAAGAATACTAAGAGCTGCAAAGGAAAAAGGCCAAGTAAAGTATAAGGGTAAACCTATCAGAATTACACTTGACCTCTCTATGGAAACCATGAAAGCCAGAAGGTCTTGGATAATTGTGCTGCAGACACTAAGAGACCATGGTTGCAAGCCCAGACTACTATACCCAGCAAAGCTTTCTTTCACCATCAATGGAGAAAACAAGATATTCCAGGGCAAAAACAAATTTAAACAATACGTAGCCACAAATCCAGCCTTACAGAAAGTACTAGAAGTAAAACCACAACCCAAGGAAGCCCACAACACCCATAATAACACAGACATCTAACAACCCTCCACCAGGACAACTCAAAGAAGGGAAACACACAAACACTACGATCAAAAAAAATAACCAGAGTTAACAACCACTGGTCATTAATATCACTTAATATCAATGGACTCAATTCACCTATAAAAAGGAACAGGTTAAGAGAATGGATATGAAAACAGGATTCTGCTGTTTACAAGAAACACACCTCAACCACAAAGACAGACATTATGTCAGAGTAAAGGGTTGGGAAAAAGTTTTTCAATCAAATGGACCTAAGAAACAAGCAGGTGTGTCTATACTAATATCTAACAAAATTGACTTCAAACTAAAATCAATCAGAAGAGATGAAGAAGGACACTTTATACTCATATCAGGAACAATTCATCAGGATGAAGTCTCAATCCTGAATATCTATGCCCCTAATATAAAAGCACCCGCATATGTAAAAGAAACATTACTAGAACTCCAAGCACACATCAAACCCCACACACTAATAGTAGGAGATTTCAATACTCCTCTCTCACCAATGGACAGGTCAACTAGACAGAAACTTAACAGAGAAAGAAGAGAACTAACAGAGGTAATGAATCAAATGGACTTAAAGACACCTATAGAACATTCCACCCAAATAGGAAAAAATATACCTTCTTCTCAGCATCTCATGGAACCTTCTCAAAAATTGATCACATACTTGGTAACAAAGCAAACATCCACAGATACAAAAAAAAATTGGAGTAACCACCTGTGTCTTATTGGATCACCATGGAATAAAGTTAGAATTTAACAACAATTCTACCCCCAGAAAGCCTACAAACTCATGGAAACTGAACAGTCAACTACTGAACCACCCCTGGGTCAAGAAAGAAATGAAGAAAAAAATTAAAGTCTTCCTTGAATTCAGCAAAAATTAAGACACAACATACCCAAACCAATGGGACACTATGAAAGCAGTGCTAAGAGGAAAGTTCATAGCACTAAGTGCCCACATTAAAAAAACAAAAAAAAACCCCAAGAAACAAACAAACAAAAAACAAAAATAAAAAAAAAAAAAAACGGAGAAAGCTCACATTAGAGACTTAACAGCACAGCTGAAAGCTCTAGAAAAAAAAAGAAGCAGACTCGCCCAGGCGGAGTAGAAGACTGGAAATAATCAAACTGAGGGCTGAAATCAACAAAATAGAAACACAGAAAACAATCCAAAGAATCAGTGAAACAAAGAGCTGGTTCTTTGAGAAAATCAACAAGATTGACAAACTCTTATCCAAACTAATCAAAAAGCAGAGGAAATTCAGAGAATCATTAGGTCTTACTACAAAAGCCTGTATGCCACAAAGTTGGAAAATGTAAAAGAAATGGACATTTTTAGATAAGTACCTTATACCAAAATTAAATCAAGATCAGGTGAACAATTTAAATAGACCTATAAGTTGTGAGGAAATAGCTGTCATAAAAAAACCTCCCAACCAAATAAAGCCCAGGACCAGATGGTTTTAATGCAGAATTCTACCAGAACTTCCAAGAAGAGCTGATACCTATACTCCTTAATGTGTTTCACATAATAGAAACAGAAGACTCATCTATTGCTGGTGGGAATGCAAACTTGTGCAAACACTTTGGAAATCAGTGTGACTCAGGAAATTGGGAGTCAACCTACCTCAAGATCCAGCAATACCACTCTTGGGAATATACCCAAGAGATGCCCAATCATACTACAAAAACATTTGTTCAACTATGTTCATAGCAGCCTTATTTGTAACAGCCAGAACCTGGAAACAACCTAGATGCCCATCAATGGAAGAATGGATCAAGAAAGTGTGGAATATATACACATTAGAATACTACTCAGCAGTAAAAAACAATGACATCTTGAATTTTGCATGCAAATGGATGGAAATAGAAAGCACTATCCTGAGTGAGGTAAGCCAAACCCAAAAAGATGATTATGGTATGTACTCACTCATTAGTGGACTCTAGCCATAAACAAAGGACATTGAGCCTATAGTTCACAAGCCTAGAGAAGCCAAATAATAAGGCGAACTCAAAGAAAAACATATATAGATTCTCCTGGAAATTGGAAGCAGACAAGATCGCCGGGCAAAAGTTGGCAGCATGGAGGTGGGGGTGGGAGTGCGCGGGAAGGGGAGAGGGGGAGAGATAAGGGAGAAGGGAAGGATTAGGGAGAGCTTGGGGGAGTGGGAGGGTTGAGATGGAGGAAGGGCAGATATAGTAACAGGGAAGAAGATATCTTAATTAAGGGAGCCATTTTAGTGTTGTCAAGAGAATTTGCTCTAGAGGGGATCCTAGGTGTCCACAGGGATGTCCCCAGCTAAGTCTTTGGGCAGCAGAGGAGAGGGTGCCTGAACTGGCAATGTCCCATAGTCACACTGATGAATATCTCGAATATCACCATAGAACCTTCGTCCAGCGATGGATGGAGATAGAGACAGAGACCAACATCAGAGCACTGGACTGAGCTCCCAAGATCCAGTTGAAGAGCAGAAGGAGGGAGAAGATGAGCAAGGAAGTCAGGACCGCGAGGGGTTGGACCACCCACTGAGACAGTGTGCCTGATCTAATGGGAGCTCACCAAATCCAGCTGGACTGGGACTGAATGAGCATGTGATCAAACCGGACTCTCTGAATGTGGCTGACAATGGGGGCTAACTGAGAAGACATTGATAATGGCACTGGGACTTGTTTCTACTGCATGTACTGGCTTTTGTGAACCCTAGTCTGTTTGGATGCACACCTTCTTAGGCCTGGATGGAGGGGGGAGGGCCTTGGACTTCCCACAGGGCAGGGTATCCTGCCCTCTCTTAAGACTGGATGGGGAGGGAGGAGGGTGAGTGGGAGAGCGGGAGGGGAATGGGAGGAGGGGAGGAAGTGGAAATTTTGAATGGAAAAATAAATAAAGAAAAAAAAAAAGAAAAGCCTCCAGTAGCTCTGTGAGGAGCCACAGTGGAAACACCCACATGTCAACGTCTGTGTTTACCAGTTCTGAAGCTTTCTGTGGACTCTAGGCACCCAGGCCCACAGCTGCAGAACAAGCTTTCTCAAGACCCTTTCCTTGACTTAGTTAGGACGAATATGAGATCAGAAATCTGTCCCTTTAACCTGGGCCACTGGAAACCCGTTCCTAACAGAATCATCATGCTTCAGCTAGGGTTGGCATTAGAATAAAAGGCCCTTTTCATGGTGTTGCTATGGAGATCGGTCATGGAATATACTATACCAGTAGGGAATACTGGCTTGGTGCCTTTCTGTTATTCAACAATTATTTTCAGAGCTGTGTTATTTGGGTCTCTCTAGTTTAGCAGTCTGGTTTCCTCTTGTATATTGCCCCCTGATTAATGAAGTCTGTGATTAGATTTTCACAGAACTTAGCATGGTCTTTTGTTGACAAAATATGTCTCTCTAAGTCTTAGATATTCTCACTTTCTTCCTAAAAACAACTCATTTTAGTGGGAAATTAAGTGGATTACATGATTTGTTAATTTTTAAATTATTTTTATGCATATAGGTGTTTTTCCTGCTTGTAGGTCTGTATACCACATATGTGCTTGATGTCCACAGAAAGCAGAAAAGGGCATTAGATCTCTTGGAACTGGAGTTACAGATGATTGTGAGCCACCATGTGGTTACTGGGAACTGAACCTGTGTCCTCTGGGAGGCCAGCCCCTGCCCATCCTGTTGAGCCATCTCTCCAGATCCAAATTATGAAGTTATGTTTTTTAAATGAATATAAATTTATATTATGTAAATATCAGAGTAATGTGCCTTGCAACAAGTACTAATCTCTAGCAGCAACACAAATCTGCTTTGCCTCACACAATGACAGTTCTGCTCTTCTTTCTAGGTTGCTAACACTAAGCACAGAGTATGCTGAGAAGTTTTAAGTTCAATTCTTAACACTCTCTGGTGCGTGTGTGTGTGTGTGTGTGTGTGTGTGCGCGCACGCGCGCATGTGCGTGTTTGGGACCCATACTAGGGCTGTATGAGTATTGAATATTAGGCAAGTGCTCTACCACTGAGTTACATCCCCAGCTCTGGGCCATCCTTCTCAGCCCTCTGCAGATTTGGAAGAGTCTGAATCTGATGGAGCTGCATGTGATGTGTGTCTGAGGCCCAGTTCTTCTCTCAGGGGCATTGACACTACAGCTGGGATCAGCCTGGACAGCCAGCGTTTTGTGGGAATGAGGGAGGACGAGGCTCAACTTGAGGAAGGCGATGTCAGCGATTAGAACTCACACCTCGTGCCTCATAGGAAGTGAGACACCCACAGTTGAGCCCCTGTTTCTTCCATTCTTTCCAAACAGAGGCAACCTGCCAAGGCTTATGAGTCAACTGTTTTCCTGGATGCTTCCTTTATTTTCTGTTTGCATTGCCTCTGAGAGCATCCAGCGTCCTTTCAGAGAGGGAAGTAACTCCACCGGTCAACACCAGCATGTGAGTTCCTGATGTCCAAGCACAGAGCCTTTCTTCACATCAGCCTCCTGGGAAATAAGCAGCTGCTACATTTGCACAGATGTGGAAGTCAGCACACTTCAACTTTTTAAAAATGTGCAAATATTTATACTTAAGAATTTAACCTTTAGAAGCATGTCCCACAGGAATGTTTAGTTGAGGGCACCAGGATTTTTATTGTAACTCTGCTTCTGAAAGTGAATAAAAAAATCCATAAAGACAGAGAAATATCTATCATTAGGGCATTAGTTAAAGTAGAGGATATTTGTACCAGAGAGTACTATGCAGATAGCAAAAGGAGCAGGCCATAAACTGAACACGGGAGAATGTCTGTGATGTGTGGTTAAAAGGAAAAAAGAAACAATGCAGTTTGTGGCATGATTTTTATAAACTAAAATATTTCTATGAACTTATCAATGTGATATGAATGTTTTAGGCACACAAAAATTCCCAGTAATTACTCAGCAGTTATTAGTAAAAAGTAGATATAGATTAGAACAGAGAGATTATGCTATTTGTTTTACATACTTCTTAGAGCTCTAAAAACCTTTCGCAGTGCTAGAAGATATCTTTTACTATTTAAAAAATAGTACAATGGGTCACAGAGTTTAATTGGAGGGTGATGAGAAAGTGCTGAAGATGAAGGACAGTGCTGGTGGCACAGCATTTGGAATATATTTAGCGACACTGAATTACATTCAGAACGTTTAAATGAGAACCTTTATGTTATATTCATTCTATTATAAGAAACATATCTGATGCTCTTTACAAGGATAGTTCCGTTATATAAGAAGTTGACCATGTGTAGCTAAAAGGTAAGAGTGCTGGGGCAGACTGAACCATGCTACAGAACCCCAGAATGCAGTGCCCATGAGGTCAGTGTGTTATGGCCTCTAATGCATCTAGAGTTATAGTGATGCCTGTGAGTGATGGAGTTCACGGAGGTCACTTTCTTCTGGGAGTTTCCCTGGAGGTTCCCTTGGGATGCAGAGGTTTGGAAGGAGGTCTTCTATGGTTTCTCAGTCTCTGTCATTTTTCCTGCAGCCTCGCTCTCAGTAAGGATTAACTTTGTTCCTTCTGAAAGCTGTCTGTCAGCAATAGCATGGGTAGTATATTGATGCTTGTATGTATAATCGCCTCAACCCACTTATCCTAACAGACATGGACTAGAATTCCTTACAAGTCCACGTTACATTTTCTGAAAATTTAATTGTATAGAATTATAATGTTCAGGCTTAACATATATTGCATATTTGACTCAAGAAACACTTAATTCCCTCTATTAAATCAGTTTTTTAGAGATTTAAAAATTGTTCACTTTATACATATGAGTATTTTGCCTGCATGCATACCACAAGAGTGCCTGGTGCCCCCAGAGACCAGAAGATGACACTAGTTCCCCTGGAATTGGAATTATAGATGGTAGTTACCTACCATGTGAGTGCTGAGAATCAGACCCAGGTCCTCTTGAAGAGGAACACATGCTCTTAACCACTGGGCCATCTCTCCAACCCCTTTTTTAAATGAGGGAAAAACAAGGATCAAGGACTGTCTTTATTTTGTGTTAACCAACCATTCTGCATATATCAAGTGCCCACTATGTGGTGGGGGAGGGACACAATGAATAAAACTGTAAGAAATAGTTTACACAACCTGTAAAGGAATTAACTAATATACAGGTGTTAAACTGAATTGTTTTGGACTAGAATAGATTAATCTGGACTGAGCTGAATTCTGTGTGATTTGATACAATGAACATTTAACTTCCACTAAGATGTCTTTCCCACCACACAGGCAGTACAGGGTTGAAGAAGAGAATAAAAAATCAGACGAAACATGTCCTCTTTCTTACAAGACGCAGTAGAGGGGGCAGTGGGAACTGATGACCGGAAACACAGTAATCATGATAGAAGAAGTTATATTCACAAAGTTTTGAGAAGAGCTAGCCCATCTGTTTATCGGAGTGGACTTTCTAGAATAGTTTAGCAAACCGAGAAATGAGAGGGACACTCAGGCTGAGAGAACAGCTTGAACAAAAGCCCTGAGGGGGACATGTCAGAACACTCAGGGTACAGAGGGCAGTTCGTCACATCTAGAGCATAGCAGGCAGCAGGGGCACCAGGCTCTCGGCATGAGATAGATTGTAGAGGGAGCATCAGCCGGAGCTGTGGGCCACTTCCACTTCTGAGCACTTGTAGAGTCACCAAGTTCAGCAACTGCTGAGGAAGAAGGGTATTTGGAACTCAGTGAGGAGCTACAGGCTCAGGAAGTCATTTCTTGTCTCCAGGGTCATTCCAGAGCTCAGCTGCCCCACCCTGGACCATTCTTACCCAGTCCCCACACAAGAGCCAAGCAGGTTTTGGGGAAATTTCAGAACTGACTATTCTTCTGCTTTGCCTTCCTCTTTATCTTTTGGAATATGTTCAAAATAGCAGCATTCCTGCAGAGTAGGGATCATGTCTCTCTGGCTTTACCTGGTCCCAAGACACTCCTTTCTTCTGTGATGCCCCAGTCTTACTCATGTGCTTCTCTTGTTCCTAGAGTGCTGTAATATGTCTTGGTGCCAGCTATAAAACTGGAACATGATAGAAGCTCAAAACATACCTGTTGGATTCCGTGGGGTTACAGGCTGGCAGGCATAAAGGAGGTGGCCAGATCTATGAGATCCTTCTCATGGTCTTTCAGCTTTGTCAAGGAATGGCTACAAGGACAAGAAACTGTGCTCTTTACTTAGAGAGCAGAAGGGAAGAGAAAGAAAGGGGTAGGAAGGGAAGAGAAGGGGAAGAAAGGGAAGGCAGGGAAAATGTTTTATTTGGAGATGAAGACAATAGAAGGTGATCATGTCCCAGTTTTTGTTATGCTAGGGATTGATAGAGAGGAAATATCGGGTTCGGGGGTTGAAATCTGTAGAAAAAACTTGACCTGGGCCCATGGAGAATGAAACAGAGTGAGGTCTCCCTAAAGGGTCTGTGGAGCATCTTTCAGGGCCCATGATAGAGGATCACTGACCACCAAGCCAGTGCTGGGGAAGAGAGAGGAGAGTCGGGGAGTTGGGATTTGTAGGAATAGCCATAGAGACAGACCAGGATTTAATGGCAGAAAACTTGACATGCCATGGAGTCTAGAACAGGCAAGAAAGGATCTAGTCTAGGAAGAGAAGAGCTGGCTAGGAGCTAAGGGCCTATGTTCTCAAGGGCAGGATTGGGGAATTTGAAAATGTCAGCGGCACAGAAGGGAAGACATGCTTGAAATAGAATTTCCTAGTGGCTGGACTGGAGATGGAAGCCACAAGGCTCAAGAGAAAATAAAAACCTATTAGCTTAGAGCAGAGGATGCAGGCATATTAGGTAACCACTGAGCCCATCTTTTGCCAAACATAAAATAGCACTCCCTCATGTTTGTCTTTATTTTTTTGTTGTTGTTACTGTTTTCACCACCCCAAACTAGACTACACCCTTTCTGTGGGCAGAAACTATAATGTTCTGTGTGAAATCCCATGCCTGTGACAGTTAGAGTACTTAGGAATGGTGAATGAATGAATGAACGAACAAATGAACGACAGATATGTGACTGCCCCTTACTGTTTCTCATGCACCTTTTTTTACCCTGGAAGGCGACTCTGCTCACAGTAGTTGTGTGGCACAAGTGAAATCCTGATAGTGGAGAGTTGTAAAGATGGTTTTCTCACGCTGTTGTGTTCTGGGTCATATACACGTGTTTACATGCTTCCTTCACTGTTTAATTTATTCTGTCCACTCTGAAAGATTATAGTTAAGGGATAAGAGCCAAGTTCTATATATAAAACATATGCAGTCCTCCCTTTGAGTGCCTGGAGGATCCAGAAAAACAGTGGGAAAGTCATAAGCAATGTGTAGCAGCCTCCTGGGAGGTTTTCTGTTTAAACAAGCTTTTGTAGTTAGTACCCTGCACCAACGATCTTCAGTAATTATCTACTCATGTGTATGACAAGGACAAGACCAAGGACAGAGTTCACAGGGCAGCTGTGAAGCTGAAGTGAGATGATTTATACAGCCATCCATCAGAGCCAGGGTCACAGTATTTCATATGTGGTAACTGGAGAGCAGAATGAAGCTTTATCTGCTCTTTGGACAGGGCAGTCCACACTTGTACCGAGGGCTTGTCATTGCTTTTGGCAGTAACAATGGCGTGCTTTCCTTGGTATCTTGACTGAAAAGGGCATTTCCCTTCATGGCTTGCTTAGGTAGCAATGATCTTCATTGGCTCCCCACACAGCTTTACTTCACCAGTGGGTTGGTTTGCCTGCTCCCCAAGGGACTAAGGACCTCAGGTATTGGGCTATGAGTGTGTGGCTCCATGCTGCCCTCTGCTGGTCACAATTTAGGCTGCCCCTTTCCTGCATGGGCCCTTCTGTAGTCCTGACATTAAGGTACACAGAACTGCTGGAGAAAGAACCCCAGTTAGGAGGGACTCTGAAGACAACAAGGGAGCAGAGAGAGAGAGAGAGAGAGAGAGAGAGAGAGAGAGAGAGAGAGAGAGAGAGAGAGAGAGAGAGAGGAGTACTCCACGATGGCATCTGACTCATTTCCTCTGGTGTCCTCGTCCTTGGAAATAGTCATTTCCATCAACACAACTCACTATCCCCAAGGAAGCTAGAGCTCAGACGAGAGTGGTCAGAGGCTCTCAGAGGGGCAGGTTCAGGCCTGAGACTGCACAGTCAAACACTGACTTTGGCTTCATAACACTTACATTGCTATCATCCTGAGACCATTTCTCTTCAGTAAGAACAGTCATTGTACTTACCATAAAATTCAAATTATCCTAAGAAGGCACCCTCACTGTTTAGAGCATCAGCTGAAAGTAATTCATAATGGAGCCAGGAGCCATCTTTCAATCCCCGTTGCCTTAACATCCAGCAAGCACATGGGTTCTTTAGGGTTCTATATCATGCGTCTACCCACCACACTCTGTCTCAACTGCTACTGATGGGCACTGCCGCCTATCTTTCGCAGATGACTCAGTTGTCTCCTAATAGCTGTCCCTGCTTCCTCTCTCCTGCGAAATTCTTCAGATTCTCTCTAGTTCCAGCAGCCAGAATGAACTGATGGCAGAGCGCAGATCCGTCCCAGTTCAAACCTTTCTCATTGCTCTTTCAGTCACCCAGCCTCTCTTCTGGCCACCACATCTCTGGGTGGCATGGGTCTCACTGCATATCCATGTCTCTGGTTCTCCACATTTCAACCAACTTGATCCCACTTTTGTGCCCCAGTAAGGCTGTGCTTTGAGCTTGCATGCTCAGGTGTCCATGTCTGTAATCCTCTTCCTGCATAGCCAGCTCTCCCATCTTCATATCAGTAGAAACATCTCAGAATAACGACCCTATCTAAAATAGCCCCACCCACAACATCATCTATTCTTCCTTATTCTTCTTTATATTTTCCTATGAATTCCCTTGATGGCAGCAATCACTGTCATTATCTTGTTTCTTTGTATATGAGAATAAGTCTTGAGGGAAGGTGGGGATTTGGCCTTTCTGTTATTGGAGTCTTAGCACCTAGTGTATTGTAGATGTTCCAAAAATCCTTCATGGGGAAAAGAGCAGGAGTTTATATCTCGTGACATTTGTTAACTTTTCATAACCTAGCCTCATCTGCATGTGTTATTCCTGCCACATATGACTATATATAGCCATCAAGCAAACCATGGTCTTATGTTGGTTGGCTGAGTACCATACCAGATCATATATAGGGAACTCATTTTCCCTTGGGTGCATACACACGCACGCACGCACGCACGCGCAACTTTACATATCTATGTGAAATCTAAGTTCATCCAGGGAACTTATAGCAGCAAATTTTAACTCCTTTCCTTATCCATTGTAAGTCTGGGTAACAAGACTCATTAATAAATACCATCTCATCACATGCACACAAACTTGATATTCTGTTTATTTGCTGATAGTTTCTTCCTGAAACTAGGCACTCAGGAATTATTTCCAAGAAAAATAATTGAGTAGGGAAAGAGCTGGCAGTTGCCATTAAAATTAAAACCAGAAATCATTCTCTCTGTGTTATTCTTCTCTGCTTCTATCTCTAGCAATGACTGGAAAGAGGCCCTCAAGGGTGAATTAAATGAACAGATGTCACAAGAGTCAAAAATAATGAACCAATATCTTGTCAGAATGAGAAATAATGAACCAATATCTTGCATAGTCTCTACATAAGAAGGTAAAGGAAAATGTGCACATGCAAAAAATAAGCATCCTACTGAAAAAAAGAAAAACCATGCAGAGGCACTCTGACAGACATACACAGCACCCCATCTCCTTCTGACTCAGCAGCAATAATCTGATCACACAGAATGAAGTTTCAGTCATCGCTGCCTTTTGATGTGGAAGGTGCTGAATCACTCGCCCAGGGGAAGCTGCAGACATTCAGCTCCCTCAGAGCGGCAGTGAGCTAGAAGAATTACAGTCAGTCTAGCTCACGGTGTACACACCTCCTGATTGTGCAGCTAGCTTGTGGAACAAACCTGCTCTCTCTTAAGAAGGTGGCAAATTACCCTTCCCAGACTGTTTCCAACCTATCTGTTCGCCTTTCTGGGTGGTATGGGAGAAGTGGACAGAGAGGAGTCCAGAGGGAGGGAGCAGTGATTAATAAAACTCTTCTAGATGCCTTCATTTAGTCTATGTTGTCTTTTAATTACACTTGGACTTCATTCTCTTTTAATTTTCTAATCAAATTAAAAGCATCTAGGTTTGTTAGGTGACAATATACAACTCCTTCATGTCTTCAAACAGACTTGACTATTTGTGTGAATGTCTGCTGCTTCATGTGTGAGGAACTCACGCTAATTCAAGATTTAAATATTCTGTGAAAAATTCATTCATAAGTCAGTCTGTGAAGGTGGGGGGGGGACTGACAATGAGACTCAAAGTTAGTAAGGGCATGCTGACTAAATTTAATGAGCAATTTGAGAGCATTATTTTTAAAATCAAAAGTCATACTAAATAAGGCAGAACTGATTATCTAGATGACCCAACTTTCTTCTTTAAGAACAATGAGACCTCAAGAGTTTATTTGCTGTGGTCTATAAGATGATGGACTTCTCAAATGACCTTGAGTTGATGGGTAAAGCCTGTGACCTTTGACTCTGCAGAGCTCAGCAAATTAGCAGGTGGGTTTATACTCTGTACTCAGAAAAGCAGTAGTTATCAATGAGGTTTCCTTCTCAGCTACACTTTAAAAATCAACTTTGCAAATGCCTCAATTCCTTATCTTAACAAGGCCAAGAGTATTGGAAAGAGGAGACCTCTCTAGAATCTCATTCTCTAAGTTCTAAGCATTCTCCTGTAACTCTGGGGAAATTGCTCAAACTAACCTTCTATGCTTCTGTTTTCTTGGTTACCAAATATGGGCAAACAATTTCCTGTCTTATGTATCCCACTTTTTTGGTAGTGATAATAACGTTCAAGTAAAGTATAAGTCTGTCTGTGTGGAAATGTGGAGAACTCATCTGAACTATATCATGTGCACTCTAGGCTCTGCCAAAAACCATACCTGTGCCTGAACCTAGAGTGCACACGATATATTACAGGTGAGTTGTTTACACATATAGATAGAGTCATGAAATCATGGCTACAGTTAGGATACAGAATAGCTCTATGGCTTCATAAGCGCCTCCTATGTTCTCTCTTTGATAAGCATATCCTTTCACCACCCAGAACCCTTGGCGACCACCTGTTACTGAATATTCATCTTTTCTAAGCCTGCATTTATAGATAGCATGTAACCTTTTGAAACTGGCTTCTTCCTCTTAGTAAAATTCTCTTGAGACTCTCCAAGGTTTTGCCTATATTAATATTTGCTCTCTTTTAAAAAGGTTTCTTTTTAAATATTTTCATTAAATGTATATGTCATGTTCTGATTAGCCAGGTAATACAGGGTGTTTGGTGCTTCTTTTGATGATTATTTGTGTGCATTGTGTGTGTGTGTGTGACCATTTCTTTGAAGATGTCAGCTCTGTAGTAGGCAAATAGTAACTGTGGAGTGTGCAGCCTGTGTTGTGACCAGTTAAAAGCTTTGAAAAGCTAGAAATGCATTTGTATTAGTGTCTACTCTGTTGGAGTGTGGGATCAAATACCCCAACAAGAGACAATTGAAGGGAGGGTTGACTTGATTTGTCAGACGGTTTGAGGGGACCCTGATGATCTTGAAGGAAAAGGCAAGGCCACAGGCAGCTCTGTGGTGGTACGCAGTTGGAGTCTGGACCCCTCTCCTTCTTCCTGTGCAGACAGGAAGTAGGGCCAGTTCCATTTTCTAAAGGTTCCACAACCTTCCAAAACAGTACCACCAGCCCGTGGGGGAGAGCATTTTATATTCTAACCACAACAGTGTTTACCGCACTTAATTTTCCAAATATGCTAATTTAGCAGCACACTGTACAGTGGAATATTGGCTGTTAACCGGAACTTTAGCCTGAGGCTGCCATTCAGCCTCAAAGAACACTTGCTACAAATGAAGAGGCAGGGAAAAGATAACAAAATTCAAAGTCGTGTGGGGTGTGTGTGTGTATGAGTGTGTGTGTGTGTGTGTGTGTGTGTGTGTGTGATCTGTACTAAGCACAGTTTCTGCAATCATAAAGCTAGTAAGTCATGTTGAACCATCAACAAGAAAGGGACTAAGCAGTGTGAAAGTGGCGTAGGCACTAAACAGGGTAAACATATGAGCCATGCATGGCTGTGCTTCGATAAACGTTTATGTACAAAAGTGGCAGTGGGTTAGACCTGGTCTGTTGGCCATTGTTTGCCAAGCCATAATCTGTAGTAAATTCCCAGGGATGGGACTGCTGGCTCACATAATACATTCTTTTTAACTTTGTAATTAATAAAAATAATAAACTAAAATAGTCCTTTCATTTTCTTAGCAATGTCTTCTGAAAATAACTATTTTTAATGTTGATGAACTGCAAGGCATCAATGTTTTCATTTACAGGTTGCTCCGAAGATCATACTACCTAGTCTCAGGACACAAAGATCTGTTTTCTTCAGCGTTTGGAGGACTCACAGCTTACATTCGCATCTATGCCCCGCAGCAAGTTCTCCACATAAGCTGTGGCGTTCCGTCTAGGTCTGCTCTTCTTTGTGTGTTTCCATTACCGTCTGGGAAGAGAGAGGGGAGATTATTTTTCTTCATTTAATCACATTTACACCTTTGTCAAAATCAATTAACCACGTATAATATAATATATTGAAATGGCCCTAGAATAGAAAACAGTGTTTTAAAACGATGAAATATAAATGGTTAAAACTTAAAGTATTGCACCAGTGTGAATTCCCTAGTTTTTACAAAGTGCCATGGCCATGTAAGATGTTAACACTGGGGACAAGTGGCTCAGGGGTGCATAGGCACTGCATACTATTTTTGTAACATTCCTATAAAACTAAAATTATTCCAAAACGTCAAGGTTTTGTTTTAGAAAATAATCAGCACATTTTATAGACCTTCTAGGCTCCCCGCTTGGCACCTTCGGTCTGTCTCACTATCTTTTTCCACGATCACATGGTTGAGTTTACCGCTGTAGCTTCCCTGTTGAGAGATAGTTTGCAAACTTTGTGTACTTCCCTTCTCTAAAACAGCCCACGGGCAGAAATGGAGTAGAAAATGCAGGCGTGACCTGGAGGCCAGCCTACTTGGCACACTGCGCTTCTAAATAAGAAGCACGACATACCATGCTCCTGAAGCCAGAACCCTGGATTCTGAAGTAGCCTGAGTAGCTGGAAGCTGGCTTGCTGGTGAGTCTGTATTCTCCTATCTCCTTTCATGTGTTTCTCCTGCATAGAGCAGTATGGTGGTATGAGTGCTCACTATCCAGTTCGAGGTCATGTGCTGACCGGTCACAGTCCATAGCTTCCGCTATGTAAGTGACTGCGCATGTGCAGTTGCTCTGTCTAAGTGGTTGCTCATTACTCAGTGCAGACACTGTTTCCTGAAACCATTTCCAGAGTGGTTTGTTTCTGTGCCCTTTACCAACCCACAGGTCTCGCTGTCTTATTGGGGGATACCCCACGGCACAAAAACAGGTGCCTCTGGTAAACTATTGAATCTCTAATGCCATGTTTGACATATGACAGGCACTTTACACTTTTTTGGGGGGAGGAGCAATTAAATTAAAAAGTGACTAAGGCCACCAAATGACCGAATCGTATCCCATTTGGCTGTTCCACTTTCTTGGGTCTGTGCAAGTTCTAGGGATGTCAAGGAAAGCGTAGAGAGAGAGGGAGGGCAGAGGATGTGTGGACACAGCTGAGCAAATCCTCCTCAGAAGTGAGAGCTCACGTCTGTGAGAGTTTGGTCACTACCTCTCATGTCCGCGACTACTTCACTGTCCTTTTCTGTTTCTTCTAGCTTTTATGGCCTCTACTGTCAATAATTTCCAGGTATAATTTTGCTAAGAATTTAATATACTTGAGAGACGGTGTAGGCAAAGCTTTTAGCATCTTCCAGAGTCTGAACCATGGTAGGAATTCAGTTTTTTTTTAACTGCTAAAAATGAGTGATTTGAATTCTTCACTTCAACTTCAAACAATTACTTTTTGTATTCATCCTTTCCTCATAAAACTCACATCTATTGTTTTGTTATAGTCCAGGCAAGAAAGTTACAGGTTGCCAAGCACATATGGCCAAATTAGAATCCCCCAAAGTAGAGTCCTATATTTAAGCCTGTGATCAAGTACAGGATAATGATGCAAAAATAGCCTTGGTACTGCATCTCTGGAGAGCAGCATTTCTAAAGGCAAAACATCCGATCAATAGTGGCATCACTGTCAGGCTCAGGTCTGGGGAACATGATAACATGATGTCGCCTATCTATTTGATGGATGTCTTAGTTGTACGTCTGGGCCGAGGTTAGGGTCATAGGAAATTCTCAAGGTGCTGGCCAAGGCAGACATGACTGGGAAATGAGGATCTGAAAAGCTCCCGAACAGACACAGTGTGGTGTCAGCTAAGATCAGGACAAGAGGTGTCACCTCAGTCACTCCAGTTAAGCTGTATACACTTCATCTTGTGTGGCACCCGTTTTTCTAGAAACCGAACTTGGCCAGACAGTAGGACGGTTGTGGAACTGCCCCCAAGAGGAACTGTTTCAGGTGAGTAGGCAAATCCACTTACTCTACACATCAAAACTCAATGTCTGTGAGTCCCTCAGTTTGCATGGGTTTATACTTGATGTGGAAGCAAAGCTTTCTCATTTTCAAACAAGCAAACAGGGTCGTCTACGTTAACTGGTGTCTTTAATACTTGCTTGTGATTGTATGTGAGAGTTAAAGAAACGACTAATTATTGAAGACCTATTGAACAGACCAAAGAGGAGTGGGCTTTCCAGAGATCCTGCAGATCCAGGAACTGATTGTATAAAATAATTGGTTAAGAGCAGGCGTTTACCCCCTGTCTGTCTCTCATGCATGCACACGTGCACACACACTCACATATCATCATCATCTTTTTGAAATGTGATTAATGACAGACTTTTGTCACTGACTTGAACTCTTCACCATGAAAGGACAGCATATTCAACAAAACTCTTAAACTTTAGAGAAAACTGTTTTCAAGACCTTCTTTTGTAGTCTGTGCTCGAAAGTACCTGCTCTCTCTGTGTAGATTTCCCCCACCCTCAATGCATGTGCTCTTTAGACTCTATAGTTGCCATTTAACAATCTAAAAAGGGTTTCTAATTCTCCCTGTCTGATTATTTGATCAACTCTGATTTCTGTCTTGCTATATGCACTAAGAAGAAATGAAATAATGGACTGTAGGAAGCTAATTAGCCTCTTTTCTCTTTAAAAAAAAATCTGCCTTTCATCTTGAATACTTTGATGTCACTTACACTGCATCATTAGCTAATTAATAGCAAGACAATTAGGAAGCTGTGTTGAAAATAAAAGCAGTTTCCCAGCAAAGCCAATGCACTGCACATGGGCAGGCATAGTCTTTGAAATCAGGTCCTGCAAAGATTAACCATGCAAATCACTTTTGACTCCACCTCTGAGATGTCCCTCACTGTTTACATTGACAAAAATCTTCCCGGTGGCACTTCTCTCTGATCTCTCTATGCTCACAGCGAATGTGACAGGCTGTGATTATTCTTGGAAACCAGCTCAAAAAAAAAAAATCAGGCTTATCTCATCAGTTCCAGAATCACACATCCAGAGAGATTAAAAATTATGGTAAATTTAGTGTTTCTCATGATTTATAAAATAATAATGCACTTTTATTTTCTGAGGCATTTACAGACAAGCAAAGAAATCTTAGGAGCACTGTGCTAATATTTACCAAAAGTCTACAGACTCATATACCAGTTTGACAGGCATTAATCTCTTTTGTTTTACCTGTAAGGAAGGCCTAACATCAGTGGTAAAAATCTCTTACACAGAAATAAAAAGTCCAGTTCATCCTATTCTGTCTGCAGAATGTGATAGCTGTATTTGTTTTTCTGGTGGGTTTGCATTTCATTTGCAGATCACAAGTCATATCTGCTTTAGGTGTGAAACTCATTTTTTCCCCCAGGGTACCAATGCAATGCCAAAATCACGTGACTAACCACTGAGGAAATTTGTGTATGGATGAAGACACTATTGAAGAACAAACTGTGCTCAACACTTTGGTTGGTTGCCTGGTTCATTCACTAATAACAGACTCATTCAACAATTACCTATTAAATATTGTATGCTAGGCCTGAACCAGGTGCTGGTTTGCTATGGAACTGTTGAGGGTAAACCCGAGTGAAAAACACGACCCCTTTATCCCTTATCTTGGGATAAAAGTTCCTAATTTATTCCGTGGTGATCCAATTACCATACAGTTAACAGCAGACCAAATGTTGTATGTCCATTTCTTCTTTCAGATTTACTATTTAACACTAGTTGAGACATATGGTGTTTTTACTACCTAAGCCAGTTTCTAGCAGGCAGGTAAGCCCATGAAAGCGCATGTCAAGTGAATCCCAGCCTTACTGAAGTTTCGCTATGTCTTGGCCCAGCGTGCTAATGAGTACCTTCTTTGCTGGATCAGAGGAAAGCAGTTTCCCGTCAATTAAGCAGCCAATTGGCAGTGTTTGTTGAATGATTACTCTGAGCCTAGTGTTGTGTTTGCATTTCCTTTCCCCTGGAGAATGGGTGGACATGGTGAGAGTCTGGGTAATTGCCCGTGAATGTGCAATGTGGGATGGTTAGTATAGTAAATATGGGCTAAGCTCAGGGAAACAGTGAATGCCTGCTCTCTGGGCTCTTATTAGGAAAGGGTACAATAGACACATATTACCACTATGCCTTATGAACAAATGGCTCGTCCAAGGGCCGTGATTACTTCCAATGGGTTGTATTTCCTTCCGTTTAGTTTTCATTGGCCTACAATGTACAACTTACAGTGCAATGAGAGCTTTGGGCTTCTAGAAAAATAATATAAAATTCTACCTAGTTTAAGAAAGGATACTTAGGGAATATTAATAAAAAATCTTTGCAATCTACATAGGGCTTTTATTGGATAGAGGTATTTTTATTCAACGCAGGGATTTGATGCTTTTTCAAATAATGTCTTCTCTAGAAACTAGAGTGCACTGTTGTTGGGCAGGCACACTATTAGACAAATACATAATTCCCCATTAATTCTATTTGATTATACCAGTTGCTGTATACTGCTGCTGCTTTAAACCCTGCTTTCTGCAGTAGGGATCTCGAGTGTGGTTAATTAAGAGCTGAACTATGGTTTGGATGTGGAATGCCCATTGAAGCCTTCTGACTGGAGGGTTTCATCCTTAGCCATTGTTAGAACCTTTAAAGGGTGGGTCCTGCAGGGAGGACTTCTGGGTCATTGAAGGCATGCCCCTGAAGGAGATAGCAGGACAGGTCCCAGCCTCTTTCTCTTTTCACCTCCCGGCCAGTAGGTAAATAGTTTCACTACACTGTGCACACCTGTGGTGATGTGTCACCCCTACACCTCGGCCTATCTCCAGAAACCTCAAAATGATTGCCCTGCCTGACTGATGACAGGCAAATACCTTATAATCATGAGTCCCAACAACCCCTTTCTTGGTATACTGATTATCGCTCTAAATTTCTCATGCTGCAACAGAACTCCTGGCAAGAAGAACTTCAGGAGAGAAGGGCTTATTTCTGCTTGCCGTCTGAGAGTGCAGTGCATCATGGTGGGAATGGCATGTGAGGAATATGACGTCACATCATGTCTGGAGTCAGGAAGCAAGGAGTAAGAAGTGCTGGCTCTTAGCTACCTTTCTCATTATTATTCCATCTGGAACCTTGGCCCATGAAATGGTGCCACCCATATTTAGGGTGAGTCTTCCCACCTCAAGTACTTCAATTCAGAGAACCCCTCACACAGAAGTACCCTCCATGGTACTTCTAAATGCCAAAAAAAAAATAGCATTTAAGATTTACCGTCACACTTGTCCTAGGTATTCTTACAGTTACAGAAAGGAAGTATGCCGAGTGTGGGGACAATGCACTGGAGACCGTTCTTACATGAAATGTGAAAGCAGCCGAGGTTCTAGGAGTTGGGGAAGTTATACAGGGCATCTCATGCAGTCTTTTGCTCTGACTTCTGCAATGTTTTCTTTAGGACATTATACTTTTTGCCAAAACTTGGTGGTGGTGGAGAGGGGAATCTGTCTTTTCACTTGGTGTGAAAACCTGTTTTTGTTTATTTATTTCTGAGCTCCACGAGGAGAATCTTCTAGAAGCAGCGTTTATCAATTCTCCTTGGAAGTCAGCTCTGGGATATTGGAGGCCCAGCCCATAAGAACAACCCTAGCGGCCCTGATGGAGGTGGAGACACAGTGGGGTGAGAATAACAACAGTGTCTGCTTACAGGCCCTGTGCTGGAGCTGGTAGATGATAGAGAGCAGGCTTGCTTCCTGTGTGGGAGCATCTAATAAAATGTTATGAGTTCATCCTCCAAGAGCTGAAGATTGATGGCGTGCTGTCAGCCCTCGAGTGTCCCAAGTGCTTCTCTTGATTTTATGTCACAAGAACTCAAGGAAATATGTTTGTCTTTGGTTATTTGCTGACTTGCGGTGGGGAACACAGTTGATTTTTTTTTGCCATGTAGGAAAATAAGATAAAGTCACTATGACCCAGTTGGGTACTTATTGGACTTCACTGGAAATAAATGAACCTTTCATTCTTGAGTGTAGAGAGTCAAGCATCATGTTTGGGTCTCAGAAAAGCAGTTACTGTTTTGTTGAGGTACTGGCCTATAGATGGACTGCACATTTCCTGTGGAAATCAGATCTTACACCTGTTAGGAACCAGCAAGTGATGCAGCCTTCCACCAAACACGTCTTGGAGATACAAATATCTGAACGCATTATATAGAATGAGAATGACTTTGGGGTCAGACCTATGTAGGGTCCAATCACTCATTTATCACTGAGCATCCTTTTCTTTAGCTTAGGTGACACTGTTGTAGCCTAGTGGTATCTAAACACATTCAGGTGTGTGAAGTACACATGATAAGCCCAAAGCACAGTTGTTGTGGGGGTATATGCTGCGGACTCTCAGACCCAATTCTAGTCCCGGGTCCACCACCCCTGATGCCGTCACCCTGAAGTCACTAGTCAATTCATCTGAGCTTCAGTTGCCTCCTCTATTACTACCTCCAAAGGTTGTTGTAGGACTGAGTTGTATTATGCTAACCGAAAACGTGATCCATCAGCACCTTTTGTGTCCTCACAGTGCCTCACCCGGTAGTAGGCACAGAAACCACTCTTCAGGAATGGGCTGAGCTGCAGTTTGAGTAACACTATTTTCATAAATATTTTGCAAGTGAACTGTAGGATGCTAATGGAAATACTGGCTGTGCAGGGTCAGGTAGGAACTAGAAGGCTTTTCCTTCTGGTGTTCATGCTTTTGTCCCCCCCCCCCGTCCCCTTTCAAAAAGAGTTTCTCTGTGTGGCCATGGGTATCCTGGAGCTTGTCTTGTAGACCAGTCTGGCCTTGAACTCAGAGATCTGCCTACCTCTGCCTCCTGAGTGCTGGGATTAAAGGTGTGCACCCCCACCACCCAGCTCATTTTTTTTTCTGGAAGAGATGGTTACAAGAGGAAGCCTAATGCTGTAGCATCACTTGGCGCCTTTAACTTTATAAAAATATAAAACTGAAGACCCAAGGGCATGGTTTCTTCTTTTCCCACTGAATTCAGTTGCCCAGCAAGTCTTGGGCTTGGGGCCTGTTGTGATGAGCTGCCAAAGGGTCATATAATTTGAAAGGAAAAGACCCCATTCCTCCTTTCCCAGCCCCATTAAATACTAACAGCTTCTCAGCAAATGGTGGGATTACCTTCCAGCCCTCTATGCTGGAATTTTCTCTGGACATAGTTTAGACACATCTTGTTTACACTATTACCATCGCTGTGACTTTTTCTGTGTACCTTCCATGCTGTGTCTGGAAATCACTGTTTCCTTGAAGTTATCTGCCGCCTCTGGCTTTGGCAATCTTTCCACCTCCTCTTCTGCAGCCTTGGGGTGAGATAGGAATGTTCAGTTTGGGACTGGGCACTCTACAGTCTTGTACTCTGCGTATTGAGTAGGTTGGGGGAGGGTCCTATATTAATTGTCATCTTTTGCAAGGAGGAGCTTCTCTAATGAAATTGCAGGATAATCTGATCTGTGGGTATAATAATTGTTCACTGGGAGCCATTTTTAAACTATGTACATTTAGCATAGAATCTGTGACCTACCTAGCTACAAGTTTTTGCCCTTTCTGATAGTGCCAGGTTCCAACATCTTACAGTAGGACTTTGATCAGAAAGCAATTGGTTACTCTCATAACATTCGTGTCATTTTTGTAATAGTGGGCCAAATTTATCATACCAGTCATTGATGCAGCTAGTAGGGCTCAGAGTCGGTAGAGATCGAGGTTTACTTTTCTCCTCCAGCAGCACTTTTTAAAAATTCTTTTAAAAAAGAAAAATCACCATTTTCATTTTACATACCAGTGCCAGTTCCCACTCCCTCTCCTCCTCCCATTCCCTCCATCTCCCCACCCCACCCCATCCCATCATCTCCCCAGAGACGGCAAGGCACATTGCTCTGAGGAAGGACCAAGGCCCTCCCCACTATATCCAGGCGGAGCAAGGTATGCATTCAAAGAGAAATGGTTCCAAAAAGCCTGTACAAGCAGCAGGGACAAATCTCAGTGCCACTGGCAGTGGCCCCGCAGTCTGTCCCAGCCATACAACTGTCACCCACCTTCAGAGGCTTTAGCTTCATTCTATGCTGGTTCCTTTCCTGTCCAACCAGAGTTGTTGAGCTCCCATTAACTCAGGTAAGCTGTTTCAGTGGGTGTCCTCATCATGGTCTTGACCCCTTTGCTCATATTCTCACTCCTCACACTCTTCAACTGGACTTTTGGAAGCTCAGCCCAGTACTCTACTGCAAGTCTCTGCCCCTGTCTCTGTCAGTTGCGGGATGAAGGTTCTATGGTGACATTTAAGACAGTCATCAATCTGACTACAGGCAAGGCCACTTCGGACACTCTCTCCACTATTGCTTAGGGTCTTAGCTAGGGTCATCCTTGTGGAGTCCTGGGAATTTCTCTAGTGCCAGGTTTCTTGCTAGCCCCATGATGGCTCCCTCAATCAAAATATCTCTTTCCTTGCTCTCTGGCTCTGTCCTTCCCCATCTCAACTATCCTGTTCCTTCAAGTTCTCTTCCCTTCCTCCTCCCCTTCTGCCTTCCTTTCTTCTCCCACCCCCATGCTCCCAATTTTGTCAGAGGGTCTTCCCAGGGGCATCTATATATGTTTCTCTTAGGGTTCACCTTGTTACTTAGCTTCTCTAGGGTTGTGGACTATAGGCTCGTTTTCCATTGCTTTACAGCTAGTATCCATTTGTGAGTGAGGAGTGAGCATATGCCATATTCATCTTTCTGGGTTTTCGTAACCTCACTCAGGACGATTTTTTTTCTAGTTCCATCCATTTGTGTGCAAATTTCAAGATGTTATTGTTTTTTTTAACCACTGAGTAGTACTCTAATGTGTAAATGTGCTACATTTTCTTTATCCATTCTTCAGTTGAGGGGCATATAGGTTGTTTCCAGGTTCTGGCTATTACAAATAATGCTGCTATGAACATAGTTGAACAAATGTCCTTGTAGTATGATTGAACATCCTTTGGGTATATGCCCAAGAGTGGTATTGCTGGGTCCTGAGGTAAGTTGATTCCCAATTTTCTGAGATATCACCATACAGATTGCCAAAGTGGTTGTACAAGTTTGCATTCCCACCAGCAATGGAGGAGTGTTCCCCTTACTCCACATCCTCTCCAGCATAAGTTATCATTGAAGTTTTTGATCTTATCCATTTTGATGATATCTCAGAGTCTTTTTGATTTGCATTTCCCTGATGGCTAAGGATGTTGAATATTTCCCTAAATATCTTTTGGTCATTTGAGATTCTTATGTTGAAAATTCTCTGTTTAGATCTGTACCCCATTTTTAATTGGATTATTTTAATTTTGGTGTCTAATTTCTTGAATTCTTTATATATTTTAGAAATCAGTCTTCTGTCTGATGTGGGGGTTGATGAAGATCTTTTCCCATTCAGTACGTTGCCTTTTTGCCTCATAGACTGTGTCCTTTGTTTTACAGAAGCTTCTCAGTTTCAGGAGGTTCCATTTATTTATTGTTGCTCTCAGTGTCTGTGCTACTGGTGTTATATTTAAGAAGTGGTCTCCTGTGCCCATGCATTGAAGACTACTTCCCACTTTCTCTTCTATTTTATTCAGTGTGGTAAGATTAATACTGAGGTATTTAATCCATTTGGACTTGAGTTTTGTTCATGGGCATAGATATGGATCTATTTACATTCTTCTACATGTTGACATCCACTTATGCCAGCACCATTTGTTAAAGGTACTTTATTTTTTCCATTGTATAATTTCAGCTTCTTTGTCAAAAATCAAGTGTTTATAGGTGTGTGGATTAATATTCAGGTCTTTGGTTCAATTCCATTGGTCAACCTGTCTGTTAAATAAAGCTTTGCTGGGTATAGTAGTCTGGGTTTCATCTGTGGTCTCTTGGTGTCTGCAGCATATCTGCCCAAAACCTTATGGCTTTCATGGTTTTCATTGAGAAGTTGGGTATAATTCTGATAGGTCTGCCTTTATATGTTACTTGACCTTTTCCCTTTGCAGCTCTTATAATTCTTTCTTTATTCTGTATGTTTCACATTTTGATTATTAAATGGCAAGGGGATTTTTTTTTTAGTCTAGTCTATTTAGTGCTCTGTAAGCTTCTTGTACCCTCATACGGATATTCTTCTTTAGGTTGGGAAAGTTTTCTTCTTTGATTTTGTTGAATATATTTTCTGTGCCTTTGAGATGGATTTCTTCTCCTTCTTTTATCTTTCTTCTTCTTTGGATTGGTCTTTTCATCATGTCTCAGATTTCCTAGATGTTTTTGTTAAGAATTTGTTTGATTTAATGTTTTCTTTGACCAGTAAATCTGTTTCCTCTCTAGTTTCTTCAACACTTGAGATTCGCTCTTCCATCTCTTGTATTCTGTTGATTATGCTTGCCTCTGTAGTTCCTGTTCATTTACCCAGATTTTTCATTTCCAGAATTCCCTCAGTTTGTGTTTTCTTTATTGCCTCTATTTCAGTTATTTCAGTCTTCAAGTCTTGAACTGTTTACTTCACCTGTTTGGTTTTTTTCTTGTTTTTTGGATTTCTTTAAGAGATTTATTGATTTCTTCCAATTTTTTGTTTATCTTTTCCCCCATTTCTTTAAGGGAATTTTCCATTTCCTCTTTTTTTTTTTTTTTTTTTTTGGTTTTTCGAGACAGGGTTTCTCTGTGGCTTTGGAGCCTGTCCTGGAACTAGCTCTTGTAGACCAGGCTGGTCTCGAACTCACAGAGATCCGCCTGCCTCTGCCTCCCGAGTTTCTGGGATTAAAGGTGTGCGCCACCACCGCCCGGCCCATTTCCTCTTTAAAGGTCTTTATCATCCTCACAAAGTTACATCTAAAATCATTTTTTCTGCTTCTTCTGGGTTAGGATGATCAAGTCTTCGTGTTGTATGACCACTGCGTTCTGGTGTTGCCATGTTGCTTTTTAGGTTGTTGAATGAATTTTTGCATTGGTGCCTACCCTTCTCTTCCTCCAATTGGTGATGGCAGTGTTTTTGCTTCTTGGTCCGGTCCTTGCAGTTGCTTTCTGTGTCTTTGGGAGCTGTTCTTGGTCTGCTCTGTACTGTCAATGTTTGTGACTCAGGGAGCCTTTGAGGTCTCCCTTGGCCTGCTCTCTTGGTCCACTGTCTTGACCTACTCTGTGCAATCACAGCATGTGCTTCACAGTTCCTCTCTTGGTCCTCTCTTTGTCATCACAGCCTGTGCTTCAGAGTTTCTCTGAGGTGGCGGGGGATAGGAGGGCTTGGAAGCAGATTGGGACTTGTAGTTTATAGGGTCCAGTTGATGGAGTGGGGATGTTGGAGTAGCCTACCTGCAGGAGGCTTGCCTGTTGGCTGGATAGAGAAACTGAAGCCAGTGGGGGAGGGGTCCTGGATTTTGCCCTGGTATGGAGGGCCTAGAGAGTGGGTTGACCTGCTGAGCAGGTGACCCCTTACCTCTTAGTCCTCTCTATAGAGTTGCAGCCTGTGTTTCGGAGTTCCTCTGAGGTCATGGGGGATAGGAGGGTTTGGGGGTAGAGTGGGACTTGTAGCTTGCAGGATCCAATCAATGGAGTTGGGGTGCTGGAGCAGCCTACCTTCAGGAAACTCGCCTGCTGGCTGGCTACAGAAGCTGAAGCAGGTCTCCAGCAGCATATTTAATAAAATTATTTTAAAAGCAAGTTGACTGAAAAACAGCATGATCATGCTATTACATTACCAGCATCTTTGCACTTATTAATTTACCATGCCTCTTAATTGGTAAATAAAGCAACCAAAAAATGATCTGTCTCAAATCTGTTTAACTATTCTCTATGAAGTTCACCATTTCCAAGTGGTCTATTTCTCAGATCCTAGAGGTGAAGAAAAGAGATGATTTTATGTCTATCTTTCTTAAGAACTAATGTTTGTCAGATAAGCCTACTTACTTCTCATAGGATGTTCATGAGAGTACCAAGGACCTATTGTTTCCTGGATACGTTTGAGCATATCAAAAAGATATCAACTTTATTCCTACCTCAGTGTGCTCTGGGTAAATATTTTGCTAAGGAATCAGTGCAGGGCACAGCAACAAAGAGCAAGGATGTGTTTGCAGGCAATACTGCTGTCTATAGAGCTAGCTTCTCCACCCCCTGCAGGGCTGCATATAAAACTCTCTCTTATAAGACCATCTGGTTCTAATCATCTGATTTCCTCTCAGTGGAGCACTCATGTACACTGTAAATGCTGTGTGAATCCATGCATGCCTAAGGTTCTTTGCATGAGCCTGCCTTATTTTAAGGTGTTTTTCTTCTGTGCACCCCACTGTGATCCTATAAAGAGCATCCTGAGATACTGTGGGTTCATGCATCCTATGCCTATGCCATGTCATAATATGCCCCACATGCCCAAAAGACAGTGTTTCACAATCCTTCTCCATATTGTCCAAGTCTTGTATATTTTTCTTCTTTCTCGTGATGCTTCGAGCCTTGGGAAGGGTAGGATAGGTGTTCTATTTAATGTTGAACATTCAAGAATCACCTTTTCTCAGCTCTTGACCAGCCAAGAATCTCTGTATTAACTACCATTTGCTGAAAATAGTAATTTCTTTGACCTAGGCTGAGGGAAGCATTTGTCTTTGGGTATAAACAAATATTTAGGAGAAAGTTTGACAAGTTGTCCATTTAGCAAAATAAAGTCTTTGACCAGGTCTACAGTATTAAGTATGAACACCATCTTGCAGAAAAAATCCCTAAATCTAAAGAGGAAACAGTTGGTTATCCTGTAACTCTCATGCCACTAGTGCACATCTTGCCTGGCAAGTTCATATTTTAGCAACCAGGGTTCAAAGCTGGAAAAGACAATTGTTGATTTTTTTCTCAGCTTCCTGATTAGCAACTTCCAGAACTTGATGGGCTGTCCACTTTTTTTTTAAATCATTACCACAATTTACACAATCTTGAGAGGTAAGTGGATATTATTGTTATATTTAACAGATATGGCTAAATATCTCCAGAAATGTTAAATATTTTGTTTAAATTCACTACAGTGATTTGTCAACTTGACTAGATTGGAGAATTCTTGTAGGATTGGGAAAAGAACACTTCAGGGTAGGTTTCTGAAGGCATTTCCAGAAATTAGTGGCATGTGAATAAAAACTTAAGTTGAGGAGACATATTTTCAAAAAGTGTCAGCATCATCCAATAGGCTGGGATATGAATTAAACAAAAAAGTAGAACAGGAAACTTTTTCTACATACATGTGCCATGACCAAATGTAGATTCATTGCTGGCATGACCCAGTAACTCTCAGGAGGGCTGTTGGACCTTCATTTTTGGGGTGGGGCAACCCAATACAACTCTGTCTTTTCAGTGTTCTACCTTTCTTTACGGTGCTGAGCTGTGAACTCAGGCCCTATATATACCAGGAACATGTTCTATAGCTGAACTGTGTTCTCAGCCTTGATCACAACAAGCTAAGACTGCTCAACAATCTGATATTGCTTAACTGCCCCCAACCACAGTAGCTTAAAACAGCCTTTTGAATTTGGTAATGATTTTATAGGCTAGGCATTTAGGATGAGTGTGGCTGAGTGGTTTGCTTCTGAACTACTCTGTGTCCACTAGGACACTGGGTCTGGAGGACCCACTAAGAGGCCATCTTCATCCACTTTACTGTAGCGTCTATGCTCCTTAGGGCCTTCTCTCTTCATATCTGTTCTGGTTTGTTTTATGTCAACTTGATGCAAACTAGAGTTATTTGAAAAGAGAGAACCTCAATTTGTTAAAGATGCTTCCACCAGACTGGCCTGTAGGGGCATTTCCTTGACTGCAGATTGATTTGGGAGGGCTCAGCCCACCATGTGCTATTTCATTCCTGGAAGGTGGTCCTGAGTGTTCCAAGAAAGCAGGCTGAGCAAGCTGTGAGGAGCAAACCAGTAAGCAGCACCAACTCCTTCATGACCGCTGCTTCAGTTGCTGCCTTGAGTTCCTGGTCTGACTTCTTTTGATGATCAACTGTGATGCGGAATTGTAAGCTTAAATAAACTCTTTCCTCCCCATGTTGCTTTTGGACATGGTGTTTTATCACAGTAATAAAAAACCATAACTAAGATACTATCTCATTGTATTGTCTTAGCATTCAGGTATCTCCGTAAGATACCTAGCTTGAGCCTCTTATAACAGGGTGTGTAGAATACACATTCTTGCCACCTTCTCTTATAATGACTGTCCAAAAAGCAAGTATTCCAAGAAACCTGGAAAGAAGCTATGAAAATTTCTAGTACCTGTCTTCATTGGCATAAGAACATCACTTTTTCTGCCTTTTGTTGTTCATTCATGCCAACCCAGCCTCGGGAGGGATAAGGAAGGCATGAACTCCATCATGAGATGGTGGGATGGCATGTGAACATAGGGAAAACAGACTCATATAAACCTTATTGGAAATGGCTACCATAGACATCCACCCTTCTCAGTAGCGAACACACAGGTGAAGAGTCTGTGTTACTTGCTCATGTTCCTTATATGACAGCTTATCATGAAGGACTCTAAAAATACATAATAACCATGTGCTGAGCATGAGACCCTGGCTCAAATATTCTGCATCACCATTTAAGCCTTGTAATAAGAACTAAGGTGGTTCAATGACTCACAGTATCACTGATGATGTCTGGGGGAAGTTCAATTCATTACTTAAAGGCACATAGTAAGCACACCCTTTGGGATGTGATCTAGGCTTTGTGAACCATATAGTGTGTGCCTTTAGCCACTCACTGAGAAACTGGGTTCATAGATGGGAGGGATGTCAGGCACATTTGAGGAAGTTGGTGAGCTGGGTGTAAAAAGGTAGAAAAGCAGGAGTTGGTTTATTGGATGTTCAAGGAGTATGAGGACCTCAGGTAGAGAGCTTGGAGAGAGAAATCCAGGTGGCCATGGAATCCAGGCAGAAGACCATTATCTACTGAAACAGGAAGTCAAGCAGCCCATGGCCACCAGTGTATACCCATGTTGTCTGAGCTCAGCATCTCAGTTGATTGCCCTTTTCTTTAACTAAGAAAGACTCAGAGTTTACATCAGTCATCTCAGCTCCAGCACTTGCTTCAGAGAAGCACAGCTTTGAATGAGGAACCCTCAGTTCTCCATTTTCTTAGAACTGATAGCATTCGGGAGTTCTTACCTGGTAAGATTATTTCTAAACCAACTTTCTGTTTGACCCTAACAGAAGGTAGAATAAACAGTGTCATCGGTGGGAATCTGATCATCTGACCTCTTCTACGCTGCTTTAGTGAAGCAGAACAGTTAAGGACAATGGCTTCAGAGGCACGTTGACCTGAGGTCAAGTGTAACCCCACAGATTACTCAGAAACCTTGGATGAATCACTTACCTCTTGAAGTCCTGCTTGACTCAACTTCAAAACCAGGAGAACAATACTTAGAAGGAAGGCAGGGGTTAAAAGCACTTGTGTAGTGTCTGCTTGGGACCTAGGGTACGGAAAGTGTCCAATGCTTATGAGCTCTCTATACTGGGCCTTAGATTCCCCGACACCTTATATACCCTCAGGGTTGTGTTTGTTACATTGCATAGGGCTTAGCACTGAGCAATCAGCGGATGCTACAACTATCCACGAGACACAGATCTCTCTAAGGACTGGGTCTTCTTACTAGCAATGAGATGTTGGAGTCAAAACCTTACTTATAATGAAAGCATTATACTACTTCTTTCTAGGAGTTAGTACAAAGGTTAATCAATAATAAATTATACAACATTGCAAGTCACACATATGACCGTCATATAGTAAACAGTCTTTGTCTGTTTTCTATTGTTATTACACATTCAAGTGTTTGTTGAGTAGCTTCTGTATGGCAGGCACTGCCTAGCCTTGGGCCGATGCCCACAAGATCCACTCCTGGAAGTTGTCCAAGAGTTGTTTCTTTATTTTTAAGCTCCTGGCTAAAAGTATTGGCAAAGTACATGCTGTCTGTCCATGTATGCGGTCATGGCAAACCCAAGCTAAGGGATCAACACAACCTGGACCAGGTCAGGATGATGAGGATGATGGCCCTAGTTAGAGTGAATGTCGGGGAGTGACTTTTTATGCAATACCAGCGCATGGTGCAAGCTTGTCCATCTGCTTTCAAGTGATTGGATAGGACCCAACTTAAACGATGTGCTTTTCCCATAAGATTTGAGCCTCCCACTCTTTTGAGTGAGGTCCAAGTTCAGTTACTGGAGGCTTAGAAAACAGAAATTTGAAGGAATAATTGATTACCAAGTCTTCCTTATTTTCAACTGCTTCCTGCAGGATAACCAGGTCTAAAATTGTTGACCTTTAGAGAAAAAGTGTGGGAGGCAAAGTTTCACGTAAGGTAGCAGTCAAATGGCATTAGCATGTTTAATTTAGCTTTGAGTCACAGGTGGGCATGATCATTGTCATTCCTTGAACACTGTTTGCTGACAGAAACTGCAAGTGGGCAAATGAAGTTCAGATACCCAGGGCATCTGTGTACACTGGCTCATGGGAGCTCTTCAGCTTGTTGCCCACAGTGAGCATTAAGCAGAAAGGTGAAAACAGATGGCTTTGGGGTTCCTTTGAATTTCAATGCTTTCTATAAGCAAAGGAAAAGTCTGAATTAGGGGGAATTGTTCATATATCAACAGTGAAGACTTCACCTTGAAGTGAGTGATGGGAAGCAAATGATTGTTAAATTGTTGGCAAACAAGTCCTGATGTCATTGTGTGAGGTGGTAAACAAACAAGCCAAAGGAAACTCCAATGTAGGCACATGGCACAGAACAGACAAACATACTGTCTGATGGTTAACCTCCAATTGAAGGCAGTGTCTGCCTATTTCAGACACTCAGTAGACTATAACTGAGTTAGCTCTATTTCCCCAAAATTTCCCTAAATAGCCTTTCCGAGATTCCCTTCAATACACTTATTTCCACTGCTTCTCATTCCTTTCTCCACCTTCTGGAAAAACACGAACTCAGATGAATCTCACCTGCCTTCTCCAGACTTATAAGTGAGCTGATGTTTGTTACCAGCTAAGCCCACAAGAGAACATGTTTTCCCGTTAATGCACATTATTCTTCCACTAGGCCCACAGTGCCCTCCAGCACCCACCCTGCTTCTCCAGGAGGTTTGACTTCCCCTAACCTGTATGTTCAGAATAATGTGTTGGACTTCATCTCATCTCCTCATGCCTCGAACATTCTTGTACTATCAAAGAGCTCCCTCATGCTGCATTGAAAAACCAAAAACCACCACCAAGTTCCAATATATCCCACCCTAAAATCAACAGAACTAAAATCTTTCCTTTCTTCTAGATATGATCATATCTCTATTTTCTTTTATGCTAGGCTCCCCAGAAGAGTTGTGTACTTTATCTGCTAACACTCCCTGACTTTCAGCTCCCTCTTATTAATTGATAACATGCCACTTAAGCTGTTTACCAAAATCTTTGGTGACTTTCATTTGACCAAAGCAGTATCTTTATCACAGTTGATGTTAGCATTGTCAAACAATGTCATTCAGCATGACACTGTTTCCATTTAAACATGTTTTCCCCTCTTGGCTTTCACGATGCTGTCATTTCTTGGCTTGTCTTCTTCTCCATAAGCGTTTTTTCTCAGCTTTCATTGCAATTGACTCTTACTGTGTGCATAAGCTCATGGTCCCTAGGGCTTGGTCCTATATGTCTATATGTTCAACTATTCTCTCTCTCTCTCTCTCTCTCTCTCTCTCTCTCTCTCTCTCTCTCTCTCTCTCGGTCTGTCTGTCTGTCTGTCTGTCTTGTGTCTTTATTAGTTCCCATTGATTTTATTTAAATACCATGCTTATGTAAATTATATCCAAATGTGTATATTCATTCTAAATACTCATCTTGGCTTCATTATTTTTGTTCACTTTTGTGTCCCACAGGAATCTTGGATTTAATTAGCCAGATGGAATTTTTCATTTTTTCCATTTTGAATTTGTTTCTATCCTCACTTGGTCATCAACATGTCATCAAACTGTACCATTATCTACATGTATGATTTTAACCAGTATCCAGGTGATCATCTTTCCTTCACATATTAAGCCCATTTGTAGTCTGGACAATTTCATCTGTAAGAAAAACTTTCATCTGCCCACCAAGGCCATCTCAATCAACATTATTCAGTTTAAGAACATAAATTCTCATTTGGATAACCTCATCCATTGGTTCTTTTCCTCAATGCACCATAAAAATCGACCTTAAAATAAAGCCATCCGGTTACATGTAACAGATGTCATAGACTTTCTCCTCTCCACTCTCTTCTCCCTGACATCTTTTAAAACATCTCTCCTCAGCTACTATGCCACAACCATGCTGGTAAATGAATTTCAAAAATGCCAAGCTCTCCACAGCCATATGGTTTTGCCTACGCCCTTCCCTAAAGTTTTACTTCACTCAGTCATTTCTCTTCTCTTAGGTTCCAATTTAAATGCTACCTTCTCAAAGAAGCTTTCCTAGGCCACTCTTCCTTGGGCAAAATCCACAACCTCCATTCCAGCCTTTTACTCATGTCCTTCATGAGTCTTCATGAGGTAAAGGAAACCCTACAGCAACAATGACCACATTTCCATTTCCCTCCACACCATTGTGTATGTCAGTATTTAGTCAAAGCCAAAAACAAGGCAAGTGATGAATACCATCTTTTTGGAACAAAAGTGAAGTTATTTGGGGACCTAACCTACACTGTCATGAATTGGAATGGAAACTCCCAATGTTCCTTTGCACCCAGGGCATCATAATCACCTGAGAGGGTCTGGCCATTCTCCTAACTTCTATCTAGCAAAATGATATATGGTCAGCTCACCCCAGTGCTGGTGACAATGGTGCTGAGTGGCGTGCTCATTTGTTCTAAGTCAACAGCTGTAGAGAGTCTACTTTGTGGTAGAATCTAGGCTCTGCGGTTTAAGTCGTTTTTCTCATTTAAAGTTTCAAATAATTCTACAGAGTTGGTGCTATTGGTCACCACCACTGCCTGCAGCATACAAGCAAGATCTCTGCATAAAATTTCAGATGGGTCCTGGACTTTCTAAAAACCCATAGACTCTACTGAAGAAGCCTAACACCATCATAATAGTGTTCTTCAAGATATCATATGAAATATTTTAAGATCATAAAGAAAATACTAGACTTCCTGTAGATTTATCTACAGATAAGACTTGCAGTATGCATTGAACATATTGATGTTTCTTGTCAGGCGTGGACCTTCAGAGATCATGGAAGAAGCTCGGGGAACACATTCCAAACATTAAAGAAAAAAAGGGGGGGATTTGGAGTTAACAATGGAACTCATGATTAATGGCTTTAATAGATGCTTCTGAGAAATATTAAAACAATACTTAATGCAAACAAAAGTAAATAGGAAAGCAGTGGTCACTTCTTGTCATAGTGGAGGCTCTTCATCAACATTATAAATTTTCATCTCTGCTTTGGTCCAAAATGTGTGCTCCTGACTTTCTGTGTTTCAATTCTACCCCACAGTGTGACTGTATTTCAAGGTAGGCTCTTTAGAAGGCAATCATGGTTAAATTAAATTATAACAATAGGATTATTATTAGAAAGGACTGGGTCCTTGTCAAAAGTACTCTCTCTCTCTCTCTCTCTCTCTCTCTCTCTCTCTCTCTCCTCTCTGTCACAAAAGAACAGAATGAGAAGACAACTCTCTAGAATCCAGAGTGTCTTTATCAGGACCTCCACATTGGTACCCTAATCAGAGACTTCCAACCTCTAGAATGCTCAGGAAATACAATTCTGTGTTTAAACTACTTAGTCTAAAATGATCAGAGTGGTGGAATCAGGTTTCATGTAAAATTCTCCTCTTTTCAAAATTATTGAAAAAACACTTGAAATACAAATCTGTAGACATTGTTAGTTACACCTTTAATCTTAATGTGTATGAAAAATGCATAGTGATTAACTTTAGGTTGTATGAAAATTTTGTCAAATAATTTACTAGAATTCTCAAAACTATGTACCCAAAACATGAAGGCTCACTATAACTTCTTTACTCTCAGACTAAGAACTTGTGACATTTCACTAAATTTAATCTTCTTTAACAGTCTTTTTTGAGACTCCTTTGTTGATAGCATTGGCAGAGACTGTTTATGTCTATACTCATTTTCCCATTCCTTTCTTCTTTTTAATAACAGAACTCTAATACACAAAGAGAAAATTACTACCTGGATATGGTATTTCCTGACCTCCCTTGCAGTTGTGTGTTCTCGTAACTGAGTTCTACCCAATGATATATCCATGCCAATACTCTGGTATTTCTGGAAAGGCCCCTCAAATGGAGGAAGACATGCTGGCTTCCCTCTTTCCCCTGTCCTGGTGGTTCATGTAATAGTTACCTATTGTTGCACAACAATGACTCTGAAGATTTAGTGTCTTAAAACAGTAACGTTTTCTGTCTCATATTTTCCACAGTTCAGGGATCTGGACACAGAGTAGGTGAGTCCTCTTCCTCAGGGTCTCTGAGGAGGCTGTAATGATGATGCTAGTGAGACTACAGACACACTGAGCCTTCATTACGAAAGTTTCCGATTCCCACATTCACTCACACTTGCATTAGTAGGGTTATTTACCACATGGAATAAGAGTCTGGTCTTCATTGGCACCCTCAGCTCTTTGCCATGTGAGCCCTTCCAGCAGGCAACTGTTAACAGGGCAGTTTAGTTCAGTGAAGCAGAAGGGTTGGAAAACGAGAGAGGGAAGGACAGCAAGATGGTTGTCACTAAATCATGGTTGTCGTAGTCCATCACTTTTGCTGTATTCTGACCACTGAAGCAAGTGTTTGACGGGGTCCAGGCCTCCTTTTAGCATATCTTCATGTGTACTGTTTCTGGTAATAAATGTGAATACCTGCACATATCTGACATATCCCCAAATTCAAGACAACTGAAAAAAAAGCATATTTATGAGCAATTGCTTTTCTCCATTTTTAAAATTATATATCCCATTTATTTATTTATCTGTAATCTTTTGTGTATATGTATGTATGTATCACAGTGGCTATATGGAAATCAATGATAAGTTGTAGAAATCAGATTTCTACCATATAGACCTAAGGATCATTCAGGTCATCAGGCTTGAGAGAGGCACATGCCTTCACTCATTCAACCTTCTTGCCGGCCCTCTTTCATTGATTTTTAAGCTTACTTAGTATATATAATTAAGATAGGATAGGCACAACCCAAGAAGAAAGGAAGTCATTAGAGAACGCCAGTGTCACTTCATTTATAGGGAAGAGGTAGAATATGGGCTAAACAACCAGGACAACATTCTAGGGCCATCCCAGTGGACATGATGTAAAATTTCAAAGGCTCAAAGGATGTATTATTCCATGTAATCTGTAAGTGAAAGAAAGGGAATCTAAAGCTCCCCCTGCTCAGTGAAAGAATGTTTTACGTTAAAGCCCAGAGAAACTGACTGCAAAACGATAGCAGAAGCTTTGAGATGCGACGGAGGCTTGATGAGTAGAAAATCAGCACTAAGACATGCTCCAGCTCCCTGTGCCCCTGGAGCCTGGGCTCATGCACTTTGCAGGTAAATGTAGCCTAATTTCTGAATGAATTAAGATGCCCTATGGGGAGTATGTTATGTTAAGTATGTTAGGAGAGATGACGAGCTTCAGGTTTTATTTCTAAAGTTTCTTTAGGAATGTAACACAGATAACACCAGTCTTGAATTTCGCTTATTGCATTGTTTATGGGGGGTGGTCAGAAGCATGAGAATACAGATGACTTCACTGATCTCAAAAATTAAATCTGCACAAATTTCAAAATTAAAGCTTTATAAACTACTGCAGAACCTGTGTATCGTTTCACGATGAAGTGGAGAAAGACAAGATGGCAGCATTTTTGCCATCATTTAGGAGCTCACAAAAAGAATCTTGGGACCTCAAGATACACACTTTTCTGTCACCAAAACACAAAGGCATTCATTCATCTGTTGATTTCATATGCAATGACAGGGTTTCCTTTCAGTTTCCGAGGCAGGTTTAGATATAATCATGTTTAGCCCATTCCTCCATCATACTTTGTATTTTAATAATGTGTGAAGAACAAACTATTTAGGAAGCCTATTCTAGATAGAGCATTGGTGAAAGAGATGTCTGGAAACGTTGCCATCATTCTCAGACAGTTCAGCATGGTCATGCAGCATCTGTAAGACACTGGGCACACTTACAACTGAGAAGCCGAGTACCTGAGCCTTATGTGGCAGAGTAACAGACTGTTGTAGCCGCTGGACACGGCACACACACTCCTCACCCCAGTCTTCTGGGGTTGGCAGTGAGCACTGTAGATGGATGTGGTTTAGTGACTACTGCTCGGGCTCTCATGAGGCTGAATTGGGGTCTCAACTGAACTGTGTTTTTATTTGGAGGCTCCACTGGAAATGAATATGCTTCTAAACTCATTCTGCTGGGACAAGAATTTGCTTTCTTCTGACCATGTGCCTGGAGCCTTAGACTCTTTGCTGGCTGCAAGCCACTTGCCCCCAACTTCTCGCAGTCCTCCGCCTGCTCAGCAGCATCTCTAGCATGCCAATACTTTCTCCATGTTGAGAAGCATCTCTCACTGCAGTGTACTGGGCCAATGCCTTCGTAACCGAACAGACTTTTCCAGCCACTTTGTTAATCTTCATGATGAAGACTCACACAGACTTTGAATACACGCCTGAGAAATGTAAGAAGAAAACTGCAAGCCCCAGGGACATGCAGCAGCCAGTGGAAATGTACTTGTGGGTTTGTTACAAAGGCTTTTATTTGAGTATGAAGAATGAAAAATGAATATCATGATTTCAAGTGCACCCAGTACTGCACTCATTAATTTATGTCGCTTTATCTTTGGGAGAGATCTAGTTTTCAGTTGTGACAGACATTGAAACAAAGACTAGAAATACATGAAAAACAATTGTCAGAGCTTCGCTTCGCTTAATTATATGGAAGTGTTAAATCAAGATGTTCAAGGAGAACAGTGTGATTTTGTCCCATTCTATTTGTTAATAACAGTGAGGGAAGTTTTAAGGTAGTCAGTGAGCGAAAAGTTCAAGGGATTGGTATATTTTGTTCACTTCTCAGCTGGAGCTGTTCTGTACATTTATGGCATATATTTGTAGAAAATCCCCCGCACACAGTTTTGATAGGAGGACATATGCATATGTAGTATTGGGAATGCATATGTCCTTTTGTTTCCTAGTTGCCCTGTGTTACAGAGTTGACTTCACTGACTTCCTTCTGTTCTCACGCTACCCTGTCTATTGCCATAAGCACTAGGAACATGTCCAGAAGGGGATGCGACATCCCTTCAAAACATCCTCTAGACTTTCCTGATTCTGAGTAGTGTGAAATATCACACAAGAGAACTTGTATTGATTACACATGAAGGGGAATTCAATGAGATACAATATCACAACTAATTTCACTTGTTTCTTTTTGCAAACATTTCAATGTGGCTACTAAAAATTAAAGCTAGTCATGTGAGTCCTATTTCATTCATTGTATGGAGCTGTCCTAGTGGATTTGGCAGAATGTTAGGAAGGAAAAAAAGATAGATTAGTTATTTGTCTTTTTTGGACTAGGTGAGGATGGAATTAATTCAAATGATGTGTGGGCAGGATGTGGCCTCAACAGACCTTCCTCCCCTTCCTGCTTTGGCCCCTCAGACTATTCATCAATAGGGAAATACAAGATATTTGAAACCTCATAAAGAGCTGGAGTAAATGGTAAAAGCTTGAAGTTACTACCCGTTTGATTGTACTTTGTAGTCTCCTCGCATTGCCAGGCAGCTAGTTGTACTTCCTCTGCCGTGGTATGAAGGGTACTTTCAATTGTCAACTTGACAACATCTAGAAGCACCTGCAAGATGGATTGTCTTAGTGTGTTAATCAATGCAGGAAGGACCATCTTAATTGTGGGCTGGAGCTGGGGGGATGTAAACGGAGCTGAGCACAAGCCCTGATCAATAGTTCATTGTTCTCTGTACTTGACTGTGGATCTGATGAGACTAGCTTCCAAAATTGTGATGACCGTATCATGGAACCATGAGATAAACAAACACATCGTCCCTAAGTTTCTTCTGTCAGGGTATATTATCACAACATTAGGAAAAGAAACTAAAGCAGAGGTTTTGGATTAACAGATAAATGCCCCAATGGTATGTGTGTGTTTCTGGAAGTCTATTCATATCAATGCAATGTAATGTGTCTCTTTACTATTAATAAGACTGTACCAGGATAGAGCACAGTGAAATTGTGCCAAATACTTAAGCTATGCTTTTTTTTTTGAAAACTTACATTATAGCTCTTTTATTTTAAGCTCTATATAATTCTGTGTAGTCCTGTCTTAGCTCAAGTCATTTCCTTTGCAAATTGATTTACTGCCCACTATTTTAAGGAATATATAATCTTCACATTTCTTCCAAGTCTCAGAAAGGAGGCTTCTCACGAAGGCCCCTCTCCTCGGCTTGCTGCATCTGCCTTGGCCGTGTCCCCACGTAGCCTTTACTCTGCATGCACACGTCTTAGAGGCAGATCTTGCCTCCATTTTGTTTCCCTGGAACACTTGCATTTAGCTTGGATGAGATCAGACTAGAACTGGCTTTCCCCTGCAACTGGGCTCCTTAAACTGCTCTTTAGACTCTAGAGGTTTATGAAGTTTTTCCTGAAGAATTACAATAATGTTTAGTTGTTGACTGAAGGTTCTCACAATCTGCCTGTTCTCGAGTCTTCTAGGCATCACAGAGCACATCTGGGCTGCTGACAATTCTAATACTTCCGTATAATCTCTCATCTGGATCCCCCAATTCCTCAAAAGAATCTTTAATTCATTAGACATACATTGACTAAATGCTACGATTATTTCCAAGTATTGCTATAACAAAATACCATAGTCTGGGTGGCTTCAGCAGAAATTTATCTCCCCACTGTTCTGAAAGCTGGTAGTTCAGGACTCTGGCACCAGAAGGATTGGTTTCTGAACTCAAACCTTAAAGAATGTTATCAAGGCAACTGGTGGCTAGAACTTAATGCAGTACCATTCATTCATTCATTAGGGTTAACCAATACCAAACATACAGGACTGCATTCCCTTCTTCCTCGAACCCATACCCTATTTATTCAGCCCCAGAAACCACTCGCTTGTTAGGATTGATGGCACAAAAGCACATTCTGTTAGGTGTCTCTCCAGAGTCACCTCTTTCTTGGTGTCTGCTGTCACTCTTCCATTTCTACCCCAGACTGAGAGCTAAGCAGAACTGAAGGCAACGTCTCCTGCTATACTCCTTGTTAATGCTATCCTCTGGTAAATACCGTGCATTCTACAGAAGAAAAGCTGCCTGAGGACGGCCTGCTTCATGTGAACATTATCTGTGCACTTGGTTGGTGTTCTGCTGAACTTCTGAACTTCCTGAACATCTCAATATATATTTTAATATGGCGCCTGTATTTTCATTCAGTAACAGATCTCACAAGTGATATGACTGACTTTTAAAATGGAACTATTTATAAAGGGTCAATTGAATCATATACCCAAAGACCTGAGCTTTCTCCAGGGCCTGGTGCAGAAAAAGAAAACAACAACAACAACAACAACAACAACAAAAAACCTAAATATGAAGCTTTTTTCCCACCTGAGAAACTGCTCTTTCAAAGTGCTGTAAACCTGTAAACCTACTTTAGAAAAGGATTTCCTCTTAGAAAGGACATCTGCTAGTGCTGCCTGCCAACATCCATTCCCCAATTTACTTCCAGATTCCTACTAATTCTGTCTGCTTGGTTTCTAGATTTAGAGAATGGACCTACCTCACCTTCTACCCTAATGAAGGCTGTGGGTCAGGCCTGATCTATTATATGTTTTTATTCTTCAACTAGACTGGAAATGATCCAGAAAATGTGTATGTGGCCCAATGTGGGCCCAGGAAATTGGATCACAGGACTTCCAAGGGCTTTTAGGGATTGTGATTCTGTCCTCTGCCACTGATGGAAGAGCTGGCCTCAGAGGGGCTGGTGATCACCTGGCCTCCATGTGGTGAAGACAGAGCTAATACAGAAGAATGTCAGCTATATGGTATGGTAGATCCCAGTCCTGGGCACATGTATGAATCCCTGACGATGAGCAGCTGTGTCTGCAGTCTATGACTAAGCAGTGTGCCAGCACCTAAGAGCCAATGACATGCAGGAGCCTACTGGTGTGGGTGGGTCTTGTAATTAAGTGAGTGAACAGGGAGTGTACATCACTGTATTCCTGCTGTAGAGCAGAGTGCCTGTCATGTAGTAGACATCAACTTAATGAGTGACAGTCAACTCTGTCATGGAAGTTACTATAAGAAATAAGTGGAGCAAAATGATGGATTTCCAAAAATATGCAAATCACTTTCTCTGTTTTCAGATATCCTTCAGAGTTCCAGAAGTCATTAGCAACTAGGAAACATGGTTCACCAGAAAACCAGTTCATGCCAACAGGCAAAGCAAGAACTGAGATAAACCTCAGGGAAATAGCTACATATTCTCTTGATTAAAGTGACATGAAGAACACAGTAGCAGTCTCTGTTGGAGGGACAAATGGAGTTAAAGAGGTCTTATTGTGGTCTACCTTTATTCTGCCCAGCATGCCATCATTTATGTTAAAAGGGAAATGAAGTCTCAATTATTATCTTTAAATTACCCTTTTAAAATGTATTACTAGAAATGGACATTTTCTCCCTAGAGTTGAGGATACGGGCTTCTTGGCAGGAATATTAAGATAAAAGGAATAATTGGTAAGTGATAGTGGGGGAAGATTTTGTTCACAGTCTGATCTATCCATGTCTTTCTGGTGGCAAGTGTGAGAGGAAAATTCCAGAATCTCAGCAGGAATTAGCCCCTTCCAAAAATTCCAACAACTGATGCGCAACTATTCAGCACTATGACTACCTTGGCTTGCCACCTCTTTTCCAGGGCTAGCAGATCACTTGGCAAAGGGATTATGCCATTAGCTCTTAGACAACTGACTCAATTGGGTAGTCAATGGACACATCTGTCTGAGGGTATGTGGTGTAGAATATCAGTTAAAGATATGTTACATTTGTTTATGTTGGGAATGTTTGTTTAATGCTGCAAAGAATTGTTGCATTTCTTTACATTGCATTTGTTTAACTCTGTGAAGCTGTGTTGCTTTGCCTGTCTAAAATATCTGATTGGTCTAATAAAGAGCTGAATGGTCAATAGGCAGGCAGGAGAAAGGATAGGCAGGGCTGGCAGGTAGAACAAATCAATAGAAGAAGAAATCTGGGAAGAAGGGATCGAGCAATGAGAAAGAGGAAGAGAGGAATACTCAGGAGGCAGTCAACCAGCTACACAAGTCACAGAAAGAAAGATATACAGAAATAGAGAAAGATAAAAACCCAGAGGCAAAAAATAGATGTAATAATTAAAGTTAAGAGAAGACGGCAAGAAACAAATCAATCTAAGGCCAGGCATTTATAAGTAATAATAAGTCTCCATGTGTATCTCTTTGGGTGCTGGGTGTCAGACCCCCAAAAACCAAAGAGTAAAAAGAATAAAAAAAAACCCAACAAGTTATGAGCTCAAATTTTCCTAGTTTAATTTGCTTCATAGTTTTTCATTTCATAGAACTGAACACATGACTTCTCATGGGGTAGCTTTACTAGGTCTTACTGGGGCTGCTCTATCTTATTTTAATTCTCATCTGTTTACACCTTACCTCCTAAGATGGGCCATGATTTCTTGGATGCTTTCATACGCCTTTCAGTGTTCAAATGTTTAAAAGTTAGTGACAGTCTTCATGGATACCACAAACACTTGGCACAGACGTTGTTGTCTGTCTCCTCCTTATAAGGGTGGCCCTGCTGCGGATATTACACACCCTCCCTTTACAGCAGAGGAGAGCTGGAGTGCTCCAAATCAATTATCCTAGTCATTGCTCAGTGCACAGGACCGTTGCCAGCATGATGCTCTTCAATATCAACACAGTGCAGGAGGATTAGCGGATCACTGTAAGTAAAAGCTGACATAGAAAAACTTAGGGATGGTTTAAAGTCAAGCCCTTCAGTTTGGCTATAAGAAACCAAGGCCAACTCCTAATGAGAAAATGTTTATTCAAGATTGCTGAGAAACTGCAAGAACCCAGAAATTCTGATCCCAGGAACACTGCTTCTGCAGGCGTGCAAGGCCCCTGCATGAAAGTCATACATCAACGATGACTTTTCATTAACTGGAGTTAAGTTTTAAATATTCCTTTTCAAAAAGCCCCCATCAGTAAATACAAAAGAGAGTTTGCACTGAGTGTGTGACGCTGGGAGGGTTACTTTCCTTTCCCCACAGATCAAATAGATGAAAGACTGGATGTCGGGACTTGTTCCAGCCCTTGCTTAAGGGACTGAAAAGATGGGTTTTGCTCTCTGAAAGGCAGTATTGCATGTCAAAAAGAAAACAGACAACCATTTCTTTTTGAGTTCAGCTAATTGTGCTCTTGAACTCCTGAGGTAGGCCATGAATATGTTGGTATATCTACAAATACCATCACTGGCTGGATGCCAAGGCATGTGGAGAGGTAAGCACAGCCTCCGTTAACACTCCAGCTCCTGCTCTGCATTAGTCATGTGGGCCGCCAGCTTCTGAGAACAGCAATTGTGCCTTCTTCTTCTTCTTGCTGATTTTCTAGATATTAAATCATTATAGATCCTTCTTCTACCCAAAGTCCTCGGGCAGCTTTAATATAAATTCAAATACAATTAGATTTTCATATTGCATAGAGTCTATATTCATGAATTCAATCAACTATGGACTGAAATGACTTGAAAACAATTGCATCTGCACTGGGCACATAAAGACTTTTTCCTTTATCTTTCTTTAAACATTAGAGCATAATCCTTTGCATGGCTCTCATACTGGTCTAGATATTATAGACAATGTGGATATGATTGAGGGAATAGAAGGTCATGCATGCAGGTTCTATGCAAACATGATGTTATGTTCTGCAAGAGTTTTGTGCACTCATGGGTTTTGGTATCTGTGTGGGTTCTGAATCCAGACTTCCATGGATACCAATGAAAAATTAGGAATGTAAGCTCTTTATCCCTGAGTGATTTGTTCCTGCTCACTCCTTTGCATTGCCTCATTTCATTTCCCTGCACTCTCTCCTCTTTGCCTTCTGCCTGGTCCTCACATATGCACTGCTTTCTCAGAATCCCCTGCTTACTGCACCTTCTGAAAGAGTTTGTTCCAATATCTGCAAGTAATGATATTTTTCTTCTTGTTTGAAGCATCTGCAAAGCATACCCTATCATATTCACCATGTTTTATTTAGTTCACAGCACCTTTCAACAACTGCAGTTATCTTGAATATTTTCTTTTATGTGATTTGAACTATATGCAGTATGAAACTACAGATCCAATTACGTTCGTTATTGTGTTCAGGTCCTAGAAGACGACCTAGGACACAGTGGGTATTCCATAAATAGTTACTTTTTTACAGAGGAAGAGAAGAAATAGCTGTCTCCTTTCTAAGATGAAATTCTGTAACCAGGAAAGCTACCCGTACAAGGCAGAGGGAAGGGTAAGCTGGTGGCTAATTACTTGTGTCTTTAAGTCTCACTGCTACTTTGAAAGTGGTGATAGAAAAAAATTTATTCAGAGCTTGAAATATACTCCCCTATTTGTTTTTAAGATAGAGTCTCCCTGTGGCCTTGACTGTCCTTGAACTTGAGATCCCCCAGCATCAGCATCCTGAATGCTGAAATTACAGGTGGGGACAGGTGAAACAGTCTATTTTTAAAAGACAGTTCGGTTTGCATTTAGATGCATCAATAGCACACAGTAGAAAATAAAACAATGAATAGAAATAACAAATGACTTCATACCATGTGGGTGACTTGGAGAGGTGATTGATGGCTGCAGGGAAGCCTTTCTTAGAGGTATTCCAAGGATAAACTCACCGTGTCAGCTCTGGTTCTGTTTGGGAGGGGCTATGCGACAATAAGTTCCAGCCCTTTCTAATTCTGAAAACAAAACAAACAAACAAACAAAAAAGCTAAATGCTGTAGATTGACACCCTTGGATGGTTCAGTTGATTATTATAACCATCTAGGTCACAGGATGACCACTTTTTCCTCTGTTCAATGATAAAAAAAAAAATGGAAATGGCACTGCCATTGTATAGCACGTGACTGGGAACAGAGCATAACATCTCCAGGATTCGGTTCTCTCATCCTTAGTTGCTAAGACCATTAAGGATCCCCTTGTAATGTCTAACCAAAACCCATTTACTTATGCCCTACAAGTACATGGCTGTTTGTGGGAATCTGTCAGCCTCCAGACCATATGAGAATTTCCTGTGAATTCTAAATCTTAGATTTATGCTCTGACAGGTTTGGGGTTGTATCCTGTGGACCCTTGGCTACTTGGCATGGGCACTCATTCTGAAGTGGGCTCAAAGCAATGAGGAAGGCAGAGCCCACAGAGACCATTCCCTGAAACACACACAGTGAATCCTGGATGTTATTTTTCAAATGACTTGCTTCATTCTGGATTTTGCTCTGAAATTGGGTCTTACCTAAAGATCATTGGCTCACAGGCTGGTAGACATATTAGCTTAACGTGCGGAAGGTAAACAGTAGTTTCTCAGGGAACTGATGTTTCAGGCTCTGTTTTGAGGGGATCATATGTATTTTTCTGTTTCTAAGTTCGTGTGCCTTTCATCTTCTGGCCAATGTTCAGATGTGTTGCCGTTTTTTTTTTTCATAAAACATTTAAATGCAAAAGAAGGCACCAGGGTAACAGAAGCTGAGCAGAGTGGTAAGAAATTCTTTAAGAAGTTCAGGGAGAGTGAGGGAACGGGGAAAACGCTGTGCTGACTGACAAGTGATGGAAAATCACTGAACCATAATAGACCTCACTTGTATTGGCATGCGCTAGCTGAAGTGAGCAGCTGGGTAAAGCTACCGAGCATCTTATTTTGGAGTTTGGCAGTGGACCGGCCTCTATTTGTGAAGCAGACAGCTATGACAAGATTTTACAGGTCCAACGCTGAGCAAAAATGTAGTCTGTTGAGCCCAAGGGCAGAAGTCTTGCAATGGACCATGGCTTTTGTTAGACACTGCTGTCATGAGGGGGACAGCTGTTGGGTCTCCTTTCACAGCGTGGCACTAGAGGTGGTGTGAGGTTGTAGTTGTTTGGTATAGTCGCACAGCTAATTTGGCAGCACGGTTGGGCAGGTCACTCACACCCACAGTGTGAATAGAGAGAGGGCTGGGTGGAGCAGTGTGAATAGAGAGAGGGCTGGGTGGAGAAAGAACTGGCTTTACATAGCGGTGCTATTTCTACCCGGAATGAGTACTTATTCTATCAAGTGCTGTGCTAAATCTTTCATTGGCTCATCCTGAGGCTGGTTCTATAATCCTCTCTTTCTCTCTTTTACAAGTGGGCAAACTGAGGCTTGGGGATGTGAAGTCATCTGCCCTGAAACATAATTAGTAAGTAAGAAAGCCAGCTCTGCGGCATGACTAAGCCCAGCTTACCAGCCCATCATCCGCCAAGGTCTACTGTCTGCATTAGCCTCATACAGCTCAGAAGCTCTGCAATCTTTGGACCCAATTCTGCTTTGGATAGCTTGGCCCTTGGTCTCAGCGACAGCTACTTTGTTTTCACTTGCTGCTAAGTGTTGTGTAGATTGCTATAGTTTCCATTGTCCTCTCCAGTAGTTGGGCCACTTAGAGTTTGTTGGTGGTGATTGTGATTATTCTTCTTCACTGTGGCAAACTGCTTGTGGGAGTAAAATAATTCATAGAAGGGGGAAAAGAAGAATGGCCGATTTCCCCTCCATCATCTCAGGAGGCTAACTAGTGTCATGTGCCTGATGGAGAGGATGAAGCCAATGGAAATATTCTACTTTCCCTTCCATAAGTAGGGACGAAATGTCCAGCCCTCAATGGAACTCCCTCAATTTCTTCAGGTGCATTGATTTTCCTTTTGGTTTTAGACATGCAGGCAGGGGAAAAAACAGACCGTGGGTTTCATGTTGTATTAGTTCCTTTCCTCATACTGTGACAAGAATAATCTGGCACAAGACCCAAGGAAGGAGAGGGGGCATTTTGGCGTACAGTTTCAGGTTTCAGTCCACCGTGGCAGTGAAGTCACCATGGCAGAAGCTACAGGCAGTTCAAATTGCATCTGTAGCCAGGCAGTGGTGGCACACGCCTTTAATCCCTGCGCTCAGGGCGGCAGAGGCAGGAGGATCTTTGTGCGTTTGAAGCCAGCCTGGTCTACAGAGTGAGTTCCAGGACAGTAAGAGCTATGCAGAGAAATCCTACCTTGAAAAACCAAAATAAATAAATAAATGAAATGAAAGAAAAGAAATTTGCATCTGCAGTCTGAAGCAGAGGGTGATGAATTCTTATGCCTGACCGGCTTTCTCTCTTTAAATTTAGGCTGGGGACTCCAAACCATGGAACACTGCCACCCACAGTTATGGTGGGTTTTTCCATTTTAATAAATTTTTCTAGATAATCCATCACAGGCTTGCCCAGAAATTTGTCTTTCACATGATTATAGACCCTGATAAATCAACAATTACTATTAACCATCACACATGTTTATCTGGTTTAATTTAGCATTCTGTTTAATTACAGAAATAGGCAATAAGTCACAGTTTTATAAGCAGTGTCTACATCTTTGCCACCAAAGGAATCTCACATTTTCAGACCATCTTTAAAATATTGGTTCTTTTAAATTTAAAATCATGAAAATTATTTGTGATGTCTGCTACCCAGACTTTATGATAATCACCAGAACCACTATTAGATTTTATGTGCACAGATCTTATTTGTTTGTGTGCTATTACCACAATGAAAATACTTTTATAATTGTGTTTAAATATAATTGGTTTCCTTTCAAACCATTATCCTTAATTTCATCACACACACACACACACACACACACACACACACACACACACACGCTTACTGAAAAGAGGTTAGTAGGCATAACCAGAGACCCAAAGAAATGCATGACATTAAAACAAAATGAAAATATAAAAATAAAACAAAAAGGCTAATAAAATTCAAAAGAAAAAAAAAGAAGTGGAATGAGCAGCTGCCTAATTTAGAAATATTTTACAAGTGTCATCACTTAACCTGTACTCTGTCACTTGGGGCAGAACAAGAGCTGGTATTGTTTACTCTGCCTAAAGGGAAAGCAAAAGGAGACATCACAATTTTAGGGCATTTTCCAGGGCAAATGTGCTATTGGGTGAGTGCTCATTGTGGATTCTTTGTTGTCAGATCAGAACCACTTTTCTCCATCTCTACTTTCTGCATCCCTAGGAGAAAGGCTGGGGGTGAATGGGTTCTTCTGTCCCCTGAAAGTAAGGCTCCAGAAAAAGGTCCCATCAAAGAGAAGCAAGCACCCAAGAGTGAGGGGGAAATTCTTAGCCCTTCTAAGCAATAATAAACAGGCTCAGTGCAGGGAGTTGTCTGGACTTGAGTTTCATGGCTTTGGCTTTGGTGAACTAAAATGTGGTTTCTTCCGTTAGATACAGCTGGCTACTGTCTGTGTCATTTCCGTGGCTCTCTGATCTTTGGAAAGTCATGATTTTCCCTGTTCCTCCCATGATTTATAAGATTTAGTAAATGGCCGTGCTAAACCCCTTCCAGTTTACAGAGGGTCTTCCATCCTAAGAGAACTATATGCTCATGATAGACCAGGAAAAAAGAGTTTAATAACAAACCTGGGGTTCTTATAAAAGACAGGCGAGGTTATTTACAAAATTTGTAGACACTGCTAGAAAACTGAATAAGGCACAGTGCCCTAGGCTAGCTCCAGTGGGGCAGCCCTAACCTTCCCAGTAGAGGGAGCTAGAGAGGATCAGCTAAGAATCCAGGGGGAGGTCAGGATTCCTCTATGCTGCTGTAGAAACACCCCGTTTCTAGTTTCTGTGTTCTCTTTTTCTCTTATCTTCTGCTGATATCCACTCCATCTAGAAAAACCATGGCGTCCTAGCATCAAGAAGTTGTCATACACTGGCATGATGTGAAACCTGGCTTAGTGGGCAGAGGGTGGGAAAAAAGGGAGGAAGGTGGGGACGAGGCATTGAAAAGGGAATGTGCTCAATAGAGAAATATTAGCCTATAAGAACATTTAAATAAAACGAAATAAAAAAATAGATTTTTCCAATCCAAAGAAAGCACAGTGATTTAAAGCCACTTTAAATATTTGACATTCTCTTTCCTTTCCCTACTTTGCAAAACTGTCCCGTTGCGTCCTGTGTGCTCACACCTTTAAACAAAAAAACAAACCTTTGCATAATATGCTCCTTGAACTTAAAATATTTGATACATTTCAATTTAGTGAATGGTAATGATGGCTTTGATTTTGAAGCCTCTTGGAAAAGAAGAGAAGAGAGAAACTTTGCATGACTGTTTGAGTCACCTGATGGAAACGGCCCAGAGCACGGCAATCCCTGGCGACTTTAGCCTTGATCTCTAGCCTTGAGCACGTGCCATCTTTTGAGGTGCTTGTACCAACATCAAACCTCGCTTTCAAGAGCAGTTTGAATGAGGTGGACTGGATTGTATGTTTCAGGGCATGGTTTTCAACTTCTAGCATCTGCAATTAAGAATGATAATCACTTACAAGGGAATAGAGATGAGCTCAAACATTTAACACGTGTAGATTTTTGGGCTACTGGGAATCAATCTGCTCGTTAGAATGCTAATGAATGCAGAATATCCCCCAATTCTTAATGAATTGGTTAACTAAACAGAGAGGCTGGGGTGAGACACAAGCCTGATTATTTAACATAGAAAGTCAAGATGGCTGGATGAATAGCAATTACACAATTAAAAAAAATAAACAACATTTGAGTCTCAATTAATCCTTATTGGTAGTTCAGAAACACCCACCAGAATCTATTCCAATCCATTGCAAACTGAGCCTTTCCAGTTAAAACAATTTTAACACTTGCTCTCTAATATAAATCTCCTAATTAAAAATGTTCAGGAGCAAGATGATACATTTAACTGGAAGAGCAAGGGCAATTAAGGGGCTAATCTGGTCAAGTGAAAGTGTATTATTATTCTTGTTCAATTATAAAGGTTCTATGGCTTGAATTCGGTGTATCGCTCTGAAAAAATAAAGGTTATTCTATTCTCAAACTATAATGAAGACCAGGACTAGCAGATTAAAAAACATAATTCTGATAAAAGTATAGAAGACTGAGTATAAAACTGTTATTCATGCTTAGGGAAACAGAAACAATAGAGTTGAGAGAGAGAGAGAGAGAGAGAGAGAGAGAGAGAGAGAGAGAGATTCGGCCTGTCTGCCTGTCTATTTGCTTATCTATGCTTCCTGGGAGGTTTATTTTAAGGAATTCGCTCACATGATAGTGGAGGTTGGCAACTCTTGCAGCTTCAGGGCAGGCTAGCAGCTGGGGAGCCATGGAATGGCAATGACAATCTAAGGCAGAGGCAAAATTCCTTATTTGTCTGGCAACCAGCATCTTTTCTCATAAAACTGTCAGTTTGAGTGTTTGGGAAATATTGGTAAAATGCTTGCCACACAAACACAAGAACCTAATAATACTAATACTGCTGTAAAAAGCCAGGCATGATATTGTACATTTGTGATGACACTGGGGAGATGCTGGCTCCATGGGCAGGTCTGAGGGTCTGAGTTCAAATCTCCCCAGCGTCTATTTTAAAATCCGGGCATGGCTCAGGGCTCCCGGTAACTCCAGTGCTATGGGGGGAGTGGAGACAGTGTTTCAACAGTCTCCTGGCTGCCAGCCTACCTCACAGTTCAGTGAGAAACCCTCCCTCAAAGGGATAAGGCAAAGAAGGATAGAGCAGGGAACTTGAGGATGAAAAAGCAGGAGCTCAATGCACTCTTCTAGACTCCATACAGTCATGGACACCCTCCTGCCCCCAACACACATCAGCCTTCACCGATAGGGTGAGGCCCCACCCATATTGTGGAGGGTAATCAATCACTTTACTAAAAATGTGTTGTTTCAGTGTTAATCACATGACATTAGAATAATGACTGTCTATACCTGGGTATTATGGCCCAAGGAATTTGGCAGAGACCTAAGGGATTAGAGACTGAAGGGAGAATCATTATCCTCCCGCCCAGATTCTGATGTAATCAGTCTGTGATGCTCAGGAGGCCTGAGAAGTTTAAACACCCATTTCAGCTAAGCACCCTCTCCACCCTCCTCCCTAGTCTGACCCATAATTCTTTCAGACAGTAGCCATCCTTTATCAGTGGTCTCAGATTCTGCTGCTTCTGTTACCTATGCTCATCTATCTTCAGAAATATTAAACGGAAATTTTCAGAAATATACAATTCACAACTTTTGAGTTGCATTTTGTTCTGAGCAGTGAGATGAAATCCAGCAACGGGTCCTGTTCTGTGGGAGGTGAATGAGTCCTTTGCCATGTGTTTTTTTCCTACTCTCTACTTTTTGTGGGCCCACCACCCAGCTCTCAAATAAACACATGGAGCCTTATCCTTTCTTATGACTGCCCAGCCTTTGCTTGGCTTGTTTCCAGACAGTTTTCCTTAACAAATTATCATGCAGAGCTTTTGCCTCTGGGCTTTTACCTTTCTGTATATCTTTCTTTCCTTATGGCTGGTTGTGTGCTGGGTGGCTGACCCCAGATGTCATCCTCTCCTTCTCCTTTTTCTTGTTCCTAGATCTCTCTTCTCAAATTTCTCCTCCTATTTAGTCTCTCTGCCTGACAGCCCCACGTATCCTTTCTTGTACCTAAGCTATTGGTCATTCAGTTCTTTATTAGACCAATCAGGTGTTTTAGACAGGTCAAGTAACACAGCTTCACATAGTTAAACAAATGCAACATAAGAGAATGCAACACATCTCTGCATCATTAAGCAAATTTTCTACAGCATAAACAAATGTAACATATTTTCAACATATATTCCACAATGTCCATGCATCTACATTATATACACTACCTGATTGCCAGTCCATAATATCTGTCTTGAGTATCGGATTGGATCAGTGTTGTGTTTAAGAGCCCTTATCTAACTAATGACCCCAGAGCACAGGAGTAATAATGATGCTGGCAATGCAGATGAGCCGGAGAGAAGCCCAGAGGAGCTGCTTTAAGGAAAAAGGTGAAAGCTTTCAACTTGAGCAAAGAAAGAAAAATCATCCGCCAAGGTGGCTGAGAATAAATCCTCTATCTGTGAAATTATAGAGAAGGAAAAATGAACTGAGTTAGTTTTGCTATTACATCTCAAACTTTAAAAGTTAGGGCTATAGTACAGGATAAACACTTAAGAAAAAGGCGTTAATTCTAAGGGTCAGTACTACCTGTGGCTTCATGGATCCCCCAAGGGGGTCTCTAAGTGTGCTTCCCATACATTCTAAGATAAGGTGGAACAGTTGATAGAGAAACTGGAAAACTGATGCCCAGACATCTGGAGATTATACATTAGTTCTAACGCTGGAGAATGGAGAAGGAAAGATGATCACAATCAACACAGAGAGCTTTAAGGCACAACAAAAGAAAATCCCCAAATTAAAGCAAGTGAGCAGAGCAGGCAGGAGAGCAGCAGGAAGAGCAACAACAAACTATCCTAATCAAGAGAAAGGTGGAACATGGTATCAAACCTGGTACTTTTCTCCATCCTCCTCAGTTCAGCTGGATTCTAAACTGCATCATGCCTGAAGATTCCTACCAATGTCTATCACAAAGCACTAATGATTATCTTTTAGCAAGTCAAATTTTCAAAATACCACTTGGTTTGGTTTCACACTATCGTGGAGAAGGACATCTTAGGACAGGATGCCAGTTCTCTAGATATCTGGGTGAATAGTTTAGGGACAATTCTGAAGGGGATTTTTGAACAATGTTTTTTCAGGGAAGGTCTATAGAACACGGACCTTGAATTGCATTTTGAAGAGGTTTCTTGTCTATGATTTGGAACATGGTTTATAATACTCCCCATCTTGGGAGATTCATATTTTGCTTTTAGTAACTCTTGCTATTAAGAATCCTGTGCAAATGTGTTTAACTTAGTATTCCTCAAATCTACTTTACACTCCTATTTCTCCATGCAATGCATTTTGGCATCCCAGGAAGCATATTATAGACAATTCATTTAAGTGATGAAAAACTGAAAATAAAATCTATACAATAAAATAAAATAACTTCATGTTCTGCTCTGCACCCACTCCTCAAATCATGTTAAAAAAAAAACCCCTCAAAAAGAAAACAAATTGTTGACTGCATTTGCTAGACATGATTCCTCTCTCTCTCTCTTTCTTGGTTTTTCAAGACAGGGTTTCTCTGTGGCTTTGCTCTGGAGCCTATCCTGGAACTAGCTCTTGTCAACCAGGCTGGACTCGAACTCACAGAGATCTTCCTGCCTCTGTCTCCCAAGAGCTAGGTTTAAAGGCATGCGCCACAACCACCCGGCTTATGATTCATCTCTTTATTAAAATTTGCTGCTGGAAGAGAAACAGAACTGAGGAGGTGGTTAAGTCTTCATGGGGGAGACAATAAACCCCAATCTATAGCCAAGTGTATGCAGAGGGAGGCCACTTGTTGGTTCCCAGCTGCCCGGCTAGCTTAGATACGAAATAACCACACAAAAACTATATTAATTAAATCACTGCTTGGGCCATTAGCTCTAGCTTCTTATTGGCTAATCGCTTACATATTAATTTAGCCCATTTTTATTCATCTGTGTATCACCACGTGATAGTGGCCTACTGGCTAAAGTTCCCAGCGTCTGTCTCCAGCGGCTCCATGGCTTCTCTCTAACTCTGCCCTTCTTTCTCCCTGCATACAGCCTAGCTTTCCCAGCCTAGTTTTGTTCTTCCCTGCCATAGGCTCAAAGCAGTTCTTTATTCATTAACCAATAAAAGCAACAAACAGACAGAAGGACCTCCCACACCATTTCCTCTTTTCTGTTTAAACAAAAAGGAAGGCTTTAACTTTAACATAGTAAAATTACATATAACACAACAGTTATCAAGCAAGAATTACAGTTACAATATTTTTATTTACTTTATCTTTTATCATAACTAACGAAAACTATAACTATCTATTCTTTAACTCCATCAAAGACTCCAGAAGGATATACTACTACCTAAGTAAACAGGAAGTGCATTGTAAGCAACTTCCAAAACTCTAGAATTGACAGAGACATCTCACTGCCTGGACAGTCACCAAAAGTTCTTCTGTGCTGTTAGGGCATTCATCTTCAGCCTACAGGCCCATAGTGTCCAGCAGCTAGTCCATCACATTTTTCTGTATTCTGCAGAATGTTTGGCAGACTCTTGCGTCTAGCAGGAACCCTGAAGGATCATCTCACTTTTAGGCAAGTTTAGTAGTCATTTCTCTGTGGGTCCTGCATGTCCAGTTTATCAAGCAGTTCAGGCAAGAGCAGTTTCTTGCCCAAATGGCTAACAAACTCCTTAAGGAGCCTCTTTGATGCCCATCTTCCTCTTGAAGTAGACTGGTGTTGATTGCCAGGAGCAGATGTGTCTCATTGTCACAAAAAGTCTTAAATTCTTAAACATTTTAAATGCCATATTCTGAATGAATCTGAAAGATCTGAAGAATACCTATCTAACTGAAATATATCTCTACAATATATCTCTATACATCTAACTAGTGTGACTACAAGCTTGACTATTATAGATTAGTATCTATTAACCTATATTTTAAATTATACATTACATTTTTAAATGAGCTACACAAACATAATATGTTAATCAAGAGCAGAATTATACATATAACAAAATTGACCTTAAATTTGTATCAATAAACCAAGATCCATACCAATGCAAATTATTCATACCTATGTCACTTCCTCCTTCAAATGTAAACAAACATTTATAGACAATATTTGGGAATATGGGTGTAGAATTGTAGCAAAACTTTTTTTTTAGTGTCTGGATTTTTTTTAAGCCCTTATAGCTTTTATGAGGATGTAGTGCCCCACATTGGGCACCAATTTGTAGGAGGAGGAAGCTTGTTGGTTCCAGGCCACCCAGCTAGCTTAGACACAAAATAAACACACAGAAACTGTATTAATTAAATCACTGCTTGGCCTACTAGCTCTAGCTTCTTATTGGCTAATTGCTTACATATTAATTTAGCCCATTTTTATTCATCTGTGTATCGCCATGTCACAGTTCCCAGCTAAAGCTCCCAGCGTCTGTCTCCAGCGGCTCCATGGCTTCTCTCTAACTCTGCCCTTCTTTCTCCCAGCATACAGCCTAGCTTTCCCAGCCTAGTTTTGTTCTTCCCTACCGTAGGCTCAAAGCAGTTCTTTATTCATTAGCCAATAAAAGCGACACACAGACCTCCCACACCAGCCAAGCTTTTAAGAAATTGTTGATCACGTTTCCTCCTCCCCCAGCTCTTTCCCAGAGCCCCCATCACCAAGCTCCATGCCTACTCTCTCCATCTTTGTCAAAATAAAACAAAACAGAAAAATAAAAATCAAAACAAGCAAGTAATAGACCAAGAGGATAAACAAAGCAAACCCCAATCTCTACTGAACTTATTGGATTTAAAGTTGCTCAAATAGTGAGATCCCTTGGTGGCCAATGATATCCATCTTTCTGAGTATTCATATTAGAAAGGAGGGCCAAAGAGCCCTTGCTAGTTCTTTCCATGACTCAAGTTTTATACTGGGGGTTGAATAAGTTTGAAGATGGCACATGCCTACGGCAAACACTCAGAGGAGTCCTTATACAAACTGTAAAGAGGCATTCCCTCTGAGCACACAAATTACAAAAGTACCTCCACTTCTGCATTCTCTGCAGCATCTGGGTTTTCTGTAGCCTCACAGCTGGACCAGGTCTTCAGGCTACATTTCTTCATTCTCTGACTCTCTAGTTGGAGCCTTTGTGTTCAGCATTTTAAACAGTCTATAATGTTAGAGATGGTGCAAAGGTGGGTCCAGGCAAAGAGAGAGAAGACATCCTAGACAGAGCAAAAAAGGGGAACAAATATAAACTAAAGTGCTCAGTCTTCTTGTAAACTTCAATGGCCCCTGTCCAGCAATAATACACCATGATCACTGGTAAGTATGCAAGGTTTGTTTCTTGTTTCTTGGAGCCTAAGACAATTCTAGACCCAAGTTATTATTTAAAATGAGTGAGTATTTTAGTAGCAGAATATATTGGATCAAAATCAATTATGTTACACACAAATTTGTTAGCACATTCATGATGTAGGAGTTCCTTCTGTTTGTGTTGTTTTTGTTGGTTAATGAATAAAGAAACTGCCTTGGCTTAGTTGATAGAGCAGAACTTAGGCAGGCAGAGAAAACATAACTGAATGCTTGGAGGAAGAAGGGCAGGAGAAGCCATGGATCCTCTGCCTGAGATGGATACTGGTTAGAATATCTGGTAAGCCACTGCCACGTGGCAATGCACAGATTAATGGAGATGGGTTAAACTAATATGTAAGAGTTAGCCAATAAGAAGTTAGAGCTAATGGCCACGTAGTGTTTTAATTAATACAGTTTCTGTGTGGTTATTTCAGGTGTAAGCTAGCCGGGTGGCTGAGACAAACAAGCGGCCTTTTTCCATACAACACGTTCATTTACTCCTTACTAAACAAACCAAGTGAGCAATATCAAAGCAAACGACACTGTCCTCATCTGAAGGGGTCCCATGAAACACAAGTTTGTTATTTATTTTGCCTTTTCTAAGCGTATGTTCTGGCAGAGGAGACATTGTGCCCCCTCCACTCTGACTCTCACTACATTTTGTGTCAGTATTTCAATGTCTCCTCCAATCTCTCTCTAGTTTCTTTTCTCTGCTCCTGTTTCATTGCCTCTTTCACATATTCCTTCAGGACAGCTCCACTGACCCTGAAGGAAGTTAAATCAGGACTATCTTGGGAGGCATGGTGAAGGTGATGGTCAGAGCTGGATGAGAGTGAGGATCAGGGATAGTGTTAGGATTGGGGTCAGGTTCGAGTTGGGTTAGGGTTAAGATTTGAGGCTACAGTTGTTCTTGCATAAGAGGTCCACAGAGGAGGAAAGACTTGAAATTTTTATAATCGTTGAGTAGAGGAGCTGAGTGGTCTGAACTGAGGATGGATTTCCAGACAAAGTACACATTTTCACAGGCTTTCTGCTGTGTTATGCGTTGCCATGACTACTGGTGAGCAAAACTGAGATTGAGTAGTTTGCTAGAGTGGTCCAGGAGAAATACAGTGGTTGTAAGGGTAAGGAAGAGGTTGGATTGAAAACCTATTTACAGGTTGGAGGTGGGTTGGTTAAATGAGCACCAATTAAGGAACAAGCAATAGGATAAGGAAGATGAGAGAGAAGGAACCAAGGATGATTCTCAGGTTTCTGGATAAGGGAACTTGGGAACAAAATGGTGTCATTTAACAGAGAATGCAAGTGATTCTGTGGGAGAAGCATATCATGCTGAGGAGATAAAAGAGATTGGTTTGGATGTAGAAGTGTGTTAGGATAGTTTCTGAGATGTTCAAGTGGAGACGGCTACTCATAGGCATAACCAGATGTCGAATGCTACCCAGAGAAAGGATGCACAAAGAAAAAAGGGACTGGGATGTCCTTAAGGGGAAAGAGGCATCTGCAGAGGGACTGAGAATTGTAAGAATAGGAGACAAACCCGAGATTCTGGTGACACTGCACAAAAAGAGGGAAGGCTGTTAAGAGAGGATTTTGCCTGGAGTTTAATGACAGATGGGATTTCAGGAAAGGCTGAAAATGCTCACCACACTTAGTAATTTTGAAGCCACTGTTGACTTGAGCAGATAGTCTATTCAATGGTCATTAGGACAGGATTCAGAGATCCCTGAGAAAGCAGAAGTCAACTGGAGAACTTAGAAGACAATTTGGCCAGAGACTGTAGTGAAAAGGAAGGAGAGGAAGAAAGCCTTGAGCTACAGCATGCAAGTGTGGCATGGGGTGTGGAGGCATAGCTTCTCCACTATTGAACTGAAGAAAAGATCTGGAGAGAATATGGGTATGATGGCATCAAACAGAGAAAGGAAAGATTACAGAATCTAGGGAATGAAAGGTCAATGCTGCAGAAAATCATTGAAGAAGTTGAAATAGAACGTTTCACTCTAGTCTTGGGTAAAATGGTCTGTTGTCATACAACAGAAGGTTAAGAAGGGACACTCAATGTGGATATTGTTATGATTAAGGCATGAGTGACCCTGGCAGATCACATGGCTTTTGTGGGAGACTGCAACGGGTAAGGGGATGGACAGATATACCAGGTAGAGAGAGCTTGGGTATGGAGAGTTTATTTAGTTGGTATTGGGAGGGTATAAGGGTGGTCAGGATATAGAGAGACAGAGAGAAGAAAGGGGAAAGGAGAAGGGGGGAAAGGAGGGAGGCAAGGAGCTGCCTCTTCACATGAACAGCAGGCAGGGAGAGAGAGAAGGGGAAGAGGGCAGAGACCAGTTTGCCTCAGTGGGAAGGGGGAGATTGGGAGTGGGTGGAGCTTCTCTCTTAAAAGGACAGGGTACCCCAGGTGACAGGGCAGGCCAACATAATTATAACTATAACAGATATGAACTGTATACCTGTGAATATGAAGTAGTCATTAGCAAAGTTAAGGCCATTCTTCTTTAAAACTACATTTTTCTTAAGAAATGGGCATTAAAGATAGTCAGCTAAGAGGGCTTAGCCATTCATTACTCTCTGATTGCTATTCCTCATGAGGCTGACTCTCACTAGTGGCAACTCGTGCTTGCATGTGTGTATTCGCAAACACTAAAAGTTTCAGCTACATTCTAACAACGGCTTAGTGGCCCTAGGAGGTCTCCTATTGGGTCTTAGATGGATGCATTGTTGCTGTGGTCAGAGAACGTTTGGTTTCATGTTGCATCGACTGAAAATTCAAAGTAAAGACTTGAAGCCTTTCATTCAAAGAAGAAGAAAAGAATTCTAGTAATAAGGGGTTGAGCTTCCTCCATCCAGCTCCCCCTCCTCTCTGCCTCATCTTTTGGTCTCATTCTCCTGAAGCATTCAGCTGTTGCAAAGTTTACAATGCTATCTTTCATTCCTGACCTTAGGAGGTTTTCTCTGTTTGTTTTTGATTTTTCTTTTTCTTTTTCTTATTCAAGCCAAACGCATATTGATCAAAGAACTTTTTTTTGGTGTGGTGGTCCTAGGAGACTGGCAAAATGTCAATTGTTTTCAGCCATATAAAAACCCTTATAAAACACTGGCTTAAGAGGGCAATTCCTCTCCATGCAGTTTAAGACTTTTCCATTCTAACTGGGTTTATGGGTTTGAGAGCCTCAGAACTAGGTACTTTCAGAGAGAGGCTGCTGGCCTGCCTCCCTGGCAAGCACTATGAAGCCTTAAGAACATTAACATTATGTTCAAGGCTGCTGCCGGAGTGCAGACTACCTAGATTAGAATTTCAAGAGTGCCTGTAATGACAAGTTGGCCTGGAGGAATCTATGAGGGATAAATCCCCCAGAATGGCTTCTGCGAATAGGGTGGCAACTTCATTACATCTCTGGTTCCTTTTCTTCTACTTCCTGGTCCCTTTCTGTTCTCAGTGAGAAGCCTTTGGGAGGAGCAGAGAGGCAGCAGAAAGCAAAGTCAATCAAACACCTGCTAATGTCCAGGCCCGTCTTGTTTGTAGCAAAAATAAAGCACAGAGTGAGGGAGATGTGTACCAGGCTTTCTTTTGGGGGCCACCAACCAGCTCTCAAATCATGACACTTGTTAGTTATGAACGCTTGGCCTAGCTTAGACACACTTCTGGCCAGATCTTTGAACTTAAATTAACCTGTTTTTCTGTATCTACCTTTTGCCTCAGAGATCTTTACCTTTTCTTTCCCTTCTGTATATCTTACTTCACTGCTTCTCCTGTCTGGTTGGCAACTACTTGGCTTCTGGCCCCAGGCATCTCTTATTTTCTCCTTTCTTCTTCTTTTGCTCTTCTCTCCTGAGCCTAGATTTCTCCTCTTATTTATTTTGTCTGCCAGCTCCACCTATCATTTCTCTGCCTAGCTATTGGCTGTTCAACTCCTTATTAGATCAGTCAGGTACCTTAGGTGACTTGGGGAGAAAAACAAACACATCTTTACATAACTAAACAAATACAGCACAAATATAACATACCCTTACATAGTTAAACAAATGAAGCATAAACAAATGTAACACATTTTTGCCTAGTTAAAATAGTATTTCACAATAAAGATATCTAACATTGCCTCAAAGGTGGAACTTCTTAATTTAGCCTCCTAAAGATCAGCAATCCTCAATTTCCAGCTAAGTTTCTTTTTATTTACTAAGTCTTTTCTTTTTCCTTTTGGCTCAGTGACACACAATGATAAAGCAGATCCAATCTTTTTAATCAGTTAATTAGTCATATTTATTTTTAGATTACAATTTAATTACATTTCTCCTTTCTCTTTCCTCCCTCCAAGCCCTCCCCCATACCCTCCCCATTCTTCTTCGGATTCACAGCTTCTTTTTTCAGTAATTGTTATTGCATGCATATATGTATATGTACATGGATATATGTTTCTAAATATAATCTGTTGAGTCCATACGATGTTACTTGACTGTACGTTTTCAATGCTAACCGTTTGACACTAGACAACCAATAGGTGTGCTCTTTCTTAGGAAAGACCACCTCTTCTGCTGCAAGCTTTCCTCAGGTGCATGTAGGTCTTTGTGTACGGCTGTGGCCTCAAGAGCTTTTCTTCTGTACGGTTGGATGCAAAAATGATTAACAAAAAACTATGTCTTTAAGGGAATAAGAGATAGCTTATTCTGGAGCCAGTTTGAGTGAGTATGACCCAGATTTAGATTACCCCAAATTCCATGTTCCTACATGGAAGCAATTTCACAAAGTTTTTTTTATAGTTTTACAGGAAAAAGAAAGTCACAAATTAAAGCAAAATTAAAATACATTTGTGAGTCCATGAGATACAGGTACAGTGAGATGGGGAAAGATGGGTTTTCTGGGGTTTTGTTTTGTTTTATTTTGTTTTTTGTCTCAAGATGCTATCTGATGGTATTCTTAGGTTTTGGATGTGTGATAGCTTGCTAAGTTAGTAGATTCCAAATGGTTTATATTTATTAATCAGAAGACATAAGTTCCTAAACAGAAGTGGGCAAGAAATGGCTGTTCTGAAGAGCTGGAACTAGCCAAGGATAATAAGGTAATTTGCCTCTGGACTTCTTTGGATATCACCCTTTGTGTACCACAAAATACTACCACAGTGAGTTAAAAATACCTGCCTTTCATGTCATGATTATATGCCTAAGAGTCCCTAAAGGCTTCACCACAGAGTTCTTAGAATTAATAAATACTTTCAGAAAATGGCTGGATACAAAAATTAATGTACAAAGATCAATAGCTTTCCTATACACCATAAACAAACACCTTGAAAAAGAAATAAGGTAAATCTCATTTATGATTGCTTCAGAAAACAACCTTTGAATTAAACCTAATCAAGGAACTGAAAGACCTCTAAAACTGAAAACATTAAAACACGTAAGAAAGAAATTCAAGATGGTACTAGAAAGTGCAAAGACCACCCATGATCATAGATCAAAACATTTAATTTCTGAAGATGCCTATAAAGTCTAATGCTGTTCTTCACATAAATAGAGTAAACAATATTAAAATTCACGTAGAATCACAAAATGTCCTGGACAGACAAAGCAACTGCAGACAAGAACAGTTCTGGAGGTATCACCATATCTGACTTCAAGTTATACTACAGAGCCTTAACAAACAAAATATTTTGGCATTGGTACTAAACTACAAACACAGAGAGATGGAATAGAATACAGGGTCCAGTTATAAACCCTCTCAGCTACAGATGACTCATTTTTTTTTCTTTTTAGAAAGATGCTAAACTATAGACTTAAGGAAAGAGCTGCTTCGGTGAATGGTGCTGAGAAAACTGGGCATCCACACCAAGGAGAGCGAAACTAAACCCCCATTTCTCACACGGTAGGAAAATAAAGTCCAAATGGGTCAAAGGCCTTAATGCAAGACCTACAACTCTAAATCAGTTAGACAGAAAGCTGAGAAAAACTTCTTCAGATATAGACAAAGGCAAAAGCCTTCTGAATAAGAAATAATGCTGACATTGGCAGATGGACCCTCATTAAATTAAGCCACTTCTGCACCTCAAAGGAAGCAGTGAGAAGTCTGCAGAGTGGGAGGTAATAATTTGCCAGATGTATGTCGGATAGAGGGCTGATATCTTCTAGACTACATAATGACATGAAAAGCCCAAGAAATAATGAAATAAACGGGTAAATGAATAAACAGTAAAATGTAAATGGCCAATAAACATGAAAATTATCAACATCATTAACAATCAGAGAACTGAAAATTGAAACTACATTGAGATTTCTTTCACTTTGCTCCGGTGTAGGTCTGCTGTAATGGAGGGCCGAGCCCTCCCCCCCACCAAATTACTTTGCCCAATAAACAGCAGAAAGGAATTTGGAGAAGAACTATGCCCATATTCCCGAATATTGTTTGTAAACGTTTCATTACATTTAAAGAGGGATGTGCTATAGAGATTTGCATGGGTATGGATCTTGGTTTATTGGTACAAAAATTTATATTTGTGCTCTTGATTAAGGTATTCTGTTTGTCCAGCTCATTTAAAAATGTAATGTATAAAATTAAAGAAATATAGGTTAAGAGAGAGTGTTCTGTAATAGTCAAGCTTGTAGTCATGTTAGTTAGGTTTCCTAGATTTTAGAGATATATTTCAGTTAGATAAGTATTCTTCAAACCTTTTAAAGACTGAAGAATATGGCATTTAAAATATTTTAAGAACAGGGCTGGAGAGATGGCTTAGAGTTTAAGAGCACTGACTGCTCTTCCAGAGGTCCTGAGTTCAATTCCCAGCAACCACATGGTGGTTCACAGCCATCTGTAATGAGATCTGGTGCCCTCTTCTGGCCAGCAAGCATACAGACAGATAGAACACTATACATAATAAATAAATAAATCTTTAAAAAATATTTTAAGAATGTAGGACTTTTCATGACAATGAGACACATCTGCTCCTGGCAATACCAAACTACTTCAAGAGAATGATGGGTACTGAAGAGGTTCCTCATAGAGTCTGTTAGCCATTTGAGCAAGAAACTGCTCTTGCCTGGACTGCTTAACTGGACATGCAGAACCCACAGAGAAATTACTGCTGAACTTGCCTAAAGGTGAGATGGTCCTTCGGGGTCCCTGCTTCATGAAAGAGTCTGCCAGACATTCTGCAGCACACAGAAGAAAGTGACTGACAAACTGCCAAGATAGGCAGAACTGTCTTTGAAATTTCCTGCTTCGTGGAAGAGTCTGCTGGACACTATGGGCCTGTAAGCTGAAGATGGATGCCCCAACGGTACAGAAGAACTTTGGGTGGCTGTCCAGTCGGCAAGAAGTCTCTGTCAAAGTTGCTTACAATGTACTTCCTGTTTACTTAGGTAATATATTATCCTTCTGTAATCTTCGATGAAATTGAAGAATTTATAGTTATAGTTTTCCTTAGCTATGATAAAAGATAAATATTGTAACTGTAATTCTTGTTTGATAACTGGTTTTTGTAATTTTACTATGTTAAAGTTGAAACCTTCCTTTTTATTTAAACAGAAAAGGGGAGGTAATGTGGGATTCCCTTCTGTATGCTGTGAATACCATTGGATAATAAAGAAACTGTCTTGAGCCTGCACAGGGAATAGAGGTAGGCAGGGAAAACTAAACTGAATGAGGGGAGAAAGAAAGGTGGAGTCAGAGAGAAGCCATGGAGCCAGAGAAAACACGCTGAAACTTTGCTGGTAGGCCATGACCTCATGGTGATGCATAGACTATGGAGATGGGTTAAACTAAGATGTAAGAGTTAGCAAATAAGAAGCTAGAGCTAATGGGTGAGGCAGTGATTTAAATAATATAGTTTCTGTGTGATTATTTCAGGTTTGAGCTGCTGAGCAGCCAGGATGAACAAGTGGTCCTTCATTACAACATAGGTCATTAAGAGAACAAATAACAAATGCTCACAAAAATATTAGCAAAAGGGTTGGTACCCTTAATATTCCACTAGTGGGACTGCAAACAACCACTGTGGAAACAGTATGGGGAACTCTCAAAGCATGAAATATAAATTTAAAATATACTCAGCGCTGAGTATTTACTTGAAAGGCTCCAGGTGATCATATCACAATACACTTACACAATGGTGTTTACACTATTTCATAGGAACTAAGCACTGGAACCAACCATCAGAAGAGGAGTGGATAAAGAAAATTTAGCATATATTCACAACGGGATTTCAGAAATAAAAAAGAATGACGTCATGTACTCTGCAGGAACCTGGATGTAAATAGAACCAACCTGCATGCAAATAGAACCAATCATATTAAGCATATGAAATCAGTCTCAGAAACACAAATAATATGTATTATTATAGTTGTGGATTCTAGTTTTACGCAAATATATAGAATCATATGTGTACCTATGACAAATTGCAAACAAATCTGCCTAGGGAACAAAGAAGAACAATGGGAGGAGTAAAAATTTGAGAGAGTAGGGGTTATGGGAATATGTTGGAAGAGTCTGTATATAAAAATATCCTTAATAACCCCGTACCATGTATGACATATATGAACCAATTTAAATATCATTTTAAAAATCTGCTTTCTACATTGACCCCAGGCTCCTTGGTTCTCATTCAATTTTGCTTCCTTAGCATTCTTCATTGATGCTGGCCCACATTAAACAATTAAAAGTTCTGAACAAGTGGCTAGAATTATTGAGACCTTTCACAATAAAGGTCAGAAAACCCTGGAGCCAGGAGGACTGAGTAAGACTTTTATTTTGTTTTCCATGAAATCTAGAATGTGAACTTGTGAAGACTTTTGTAATGTAGATACTAACTCACTCCACTTTGATATTTGCTATTTAAAGAACAAAGTCTCACCTAAAAAATGGATTAATATTCACACACACACACAGTGTTTGCACAGCTGCAAAATTATTCACAAACAAGATGTTTGAGCTTCACTTTCTTTATGCAGGACATTTGGTGACCAGGTGACAACATGAAAGCTTTCATAGAGAATGTGGGGAACTGGTGTAAGCAGTGTGTCCATTAAAAAAATATTGTTTACAGAAATCTATAAATTCTTTGTGTATTCTTTGGGATGGGGAGCTCTTTTGGTTTAGAAAGCCCTTTCAGCAGCTGTCATGAACCAGGGGAAGTATCAGCCTGCATAGCCAGAGGTCTAAACAATCAAGAATCATTCTGATCACTTGATGGATCACAAGGACAACTCCTGAGCTATTAGACAAAGTCCTATGGAGAATTCCTGAAGTCTTTTATTTCAGTTCGACTTCTGTGTTCTTCAACCGCCTCTTGTATAGAGAACTGTGACGGTGAAATTTAAGAGAACCTATTTTTATCCGTTGTGTGATTTTTTTTTTTTTTACTTTTATTCTCTTGAGCAAAGTAACAATTCCACCAAAGGCTAACTTGGCAGACCAACGGATTTACTATAGTGTCTACAAGACTATGGCTGGGAGATTACTTACTTGCAGATATAGGAACAACTCAAGATAGCTGCATCGTCAAAAGCCCAACCCAGCAAGAGCAACAAAAGCTGTCATCCTGGAGGCCTCATGCATGCCATGTAGGCAACTCGAAAGGTCAGACAGTCTATTCTCTTCACTAGTGTGAGAGTCCCCTCCCAAGGCTATAGTGTGCTCTACAGTCCCATGCTTTAAAACATTCCATTGTGTGCAATGTCCTTCTTTTGAACTTTCGAGACGTGCTGAATGAATGTCATAGATAGGGTTTCTATTGCTGTGAAGAGGCACCGTGGCCACAGAAGCTCTGGCTTACAGTTTAGGAGGTTCAGTCCATTATCATCATGGTGGAGTGCAGGCAGACATGGTGCTGGCAGAGTAGTTGAGGTTCCTACATCTTGCAGGCAACAGGAAATGGTCTGAAAATCACACTGAGGAAAGCTTGAGCAAAAGAAACCTCAAAGCCCGCCCCTCTAGTGACACACTTCCTCCCACAAGGCCACACCTGCTTCAGTGAGGCCACAACTCCTAATAGTGCCACTCTGGTGTAGGAGGGTCCTTCGTATTTGGGATGCTTTTATTGGTTAATAAAGAAACTGCTTTGGCCTTTTGATAGGGCAGGACTTAGATAGACGGGGAAAGAGAACAGGATACTGGGAAGGGAACAGAGTTAGAGAGAGCTGCCCGCCATAAAGCCTGCCAGGTCAGAGATGCTGAATCTTTCCCGGTAAGCCATGACTCGTGGTGACACACAGATTATTAGAATTGGGTTAAACAAATATGTGAGAGTTAGCCAATAAGAGGCTAGAGCTAATGGGCCAGGCAGTGTTTCAATGAATACAGTTTCTGTGTAATTATTTTGGGTACGCACCGGGAGCCGGGCGAGACAGAACAAGGGGCCCTGCTCCGGGAACGCAGCCCGAGCTCCTCATTACTACACCACTCCTTTTGGAGGCCATTTTTTCAAACCACCACAGTGAAGAACCAAAATAGTTTAATTAAAGAGGACAAAAGGCTGGGCACACAGAAAAATACTGGAATTAGCTTTAGTCTACTTTGTTTCTTTATCCAGACTTTGGGGTCTTGTTGGAGAGACAGTCTTTATCACTATGAAAACACGTTTTTGTTGAGTAGCATGTTGCCATTGCTCTCGGTTGCCCACCAGAACTTGATGTCAAGACTCCAAGCTGAATATATCATACACAATGGTCACAGGACATGGAAACATCAAGTTGATACTGAACAAGAGATTTCTTCCATACTGGGTAGCTTTCATAGAAATTGCTACTCAAGCTCCTAGGAGGAAAATCACCAACAATTCTACCCAGCTGTGAACCTGTGTGTTAGAATAATGTGCCCATACGTGCAATAGTGGCACTAATGCTATGAGAATAGCCAATCACTGTCTGAATGATTTTAAGGCCTGCTTCACAGGAGGAAACACATGTATGGTACTGTAAATCTGGTCAAGAATCCATGTTTGGGAAACTCACAGGTCCCAGGGGTGAACCTAACTTCTATTATTTTGCTAAATTGGAATAGTAATAATCTGCCCTCTTAATTTCTATTTCTATAACCATAGATTATTCAAGCTCTCAGACTTTATCAGAGGAGTTGTTCAGTAAATGACAGTTAACATAGATATTCACAGATTAACAAAATACAGCATGAATATAAAGTGCTCAGTCATAAACATGGCATCTATAAGTCATATTCTCTCCACAAGGCTCAGGAACCACCTTAGAGAATGGGTGGAGAGACTGCAAGAGCCAGAGGAAGTAGTGAAGAAAAGTGTTGTCCTCTGGGCACAAAAGGAGCACTGGGCTCATCAATTCAGAGCATCTGTGCTTGTCTACACAAGACCCATGCAAGAGCTGAAGAGCTACTGCAAGTTGATGGCTTCTGAGAGAGTCAGTTTTCTTTAGTAAGACCTCCAGTAGATGTTCCCACACCTATGAATATGTGGGAAGCACAAATGGACTTGGTGTATTATATAGGAGAAAAAGAAAATGAAGAGGAGGAGGAGGCGGAGAAGGAAGTAGGGGAAGGGTTGGGGAAATGGGAGTGGATCTGGGGGAAGTTAAGGGGAAAGCCTAGGGAATGAATGTAGTCAGATCACATTGAATGTATGTGGTGGTTTGAATGAGATGACATAAGATGAAATGAGATGGAGTTTTCTCAGCTTTCTTTCAGTATTACTTTGATGCAATAATTCCTCACTATGCCCAGATTCTTCCCTTTTGGAATGGCAATATATATTATGTGCCATATGTTGAAAATGTGTAATTTGATTTTTTTATTGAGATTACAAATAAGAGATTGATTTGGGTCTCTGAAAAGACTTTGAACTTTTAAACAGTATTGAAACTTTTAAAGACCACAGGGAATTTCAAAACTGAACTAGATGCATATTGCATATGGGAGACAGGGAGTGGAATGTGGTGGTTTGGATTACATTTCCCCCACATGCTGGATCATCTGACACTTGAGCTTAAATTGCCTGTTTGGACAGGATTGGGGAGATGTGGCCTTGCTGGAATAAGTATGTCACTGGAGGCAAGTTTTAAAAGCTCAATGACTTTCACTAATCTGAGTTGGCTTTCTCTGTGTCCTTCCTGTGATTTGAGATATGAGCTCTCAGCTCTCAGTCCAATTGCCATATCTCCCACCTGCTTCTTGCATGACTATGGACCTTCCCTCTCCAGAATCATAAATCCCAAATAAATTTTTCTTCTGAAAGTCACCTTGGCTATAGGGTTTTATCGCAGCAATAGGGAAATAACTATGAAACTCTTGATTCTATAATAATTTTCAATTATATAATAAGTATATAAATTCTCAACACAAATGTTATAGGTTTTTAAAGCTCAGAGGATGCAAGAGTTGGCCTTGGGTGAGAAACACCTCTGTTGTCTAGTGAAGTGAGGTCAGGGAGAGCAAGACCTAAAAACCCAAGTCAGTACTGATGGTGCACAATATGCAAATGCTCCCAAACAAGTTTCCTTCAGGAAAAATATTCTAGAAGGTCCAAACCAACGTATCGTTAAGTTTTCAATGGAGCATACTGAAAATTTCAAATGTCTCATAGCCTCAGTCATCACGCATTCTGTGCAAGCTCCATAATAAATGGAAAATTCTTTGTAGTTTTTTATGGTGAAACTCTATAAAAATCAAGGACAAGAAGTGCATGAAAGTAGGAAGGAAAGAGCTTCTTGTTCTTCCTGGCTGCCCAGCTAGCTTAGACCTAAAATAATCACTCAGAAACCATATTATTTAAATATGTCTGACTCTGGTGGCACCTCCATGGCATCTTTCTGACTCTGTCCTTCTTTCTCCTAGCATTTTGCCTAGCTTTCCCTGCCTACCTAAATTCTGCCTTGCTATAGGTTCAAAGCAGTTTCTTTATTCATTAATAGTAATCATAGCACAAAAAGGGGACTCCCAGATCACCTCCCCTTTTCTGTTTAAATAAAAAGGAAGGTTTTAACTTTAACATAGTAAAATCACATAAAACAAAACAGGTATCAAACAAGAATTACAGTTACAATATCTATATCTACTTTATTTTTTATCATAACTAAGAAAAATTATAACTATAGCTATAAATTCTTCAACACCATCAAAGACTCCAGAAGAATAAAATATTACCTAAGTAAACAGGAAGTACATTGTAAGCATGTTCCAAAACTCTAGAATTGACAGAGGCATCTCGCTGCCTGGACAATCACCCAAAGTTTTTCTGTACCATTGGGGCATCTATCTTTAGCCTACTAGCCCATAGTATTCAACAGACTTTTCCATGAATCAGGAAATTTCAAAGACAGTTCCACCTATATTGGCAGTTTGTCAGTCACTTTCTTATGTGTCCTGCAGAACATGTGGCAGACTCTTTCATGTAGCAGGAACCCTGAAGGACCATCTCACCTTTAAGTAAGTTCAACAGTCATTTCTCTGTGGATCCTGCATGTCCAGTTTATCAAGCAGTCCAGGCAAGAGCAGTTTCTTGCCCAAATGGCTAACAGACTCCATGAGGAACCTCTTCAATGCCCATTATTCTCTTGAAGTAGTTTGGTGCTGCCAGGAGTAGATGTGTCTCATTGTCATGAAAAGTCCTAAGTTATTAAAACATTTTAAATGCCATATTCTGAAGGTCTCTGAAAGATTTGAAGAATACCTATCTAACTGAAATATATCTCTATACATCTAGAAAATCTTACTAACATGACTACAAGCTTGACTATTATAGATGAATATATATTAACTTATATTTCTTAATTATACATTATATTTTTAAATGAGCTACACAAACACAATACCTTAATCAAGATCAGAAATACATACACATATAATGAAATTGACCTTAAATTATTTGTATCAATAAACCAAGATCCACACCAATGCAAATTAATTCATATTTATATCATAACCCCCTTTAAATGTAAAGAAGTATTTATAAACAATATTTGGGAATATGGGCATAGTTTCTCCAAACTGCTTCCTGCTGCTTATTGGGCAAAATATTTTCTTTTCGGGGGTGCTAACAGCAACCTTTTAGGGGGATCTTGTTCCATCAAACCATATTAGTCTGGAAGCAATCCACAGGTTCTCATCCTCTGTGGAAACAAAAGAAGAACCTCTTTTCCAAAGCCTTTATAATATACTTGCTAGTTTAGCTTTGCAGTCCATACAATGAAATGTCTCTCTGTACTTAGTTCATTCATAGTCAAAAAATTCAAAGATAATACAATAATATACGTAATCCAGACTCTGTGAATTTTCCATTTTTATGTGTCTTGTTTTTCTTTTCCCTTTATGACTATCTGTACTCTGTCTTTTTAAAGACTTTTTTTTTAAAGATTTACTTCTTTTCCAACTCTCTATACTCTTTTTCTTCTCTCTCCCAAGCCTATGTACATTCATCCAACACTGTGACCCATTTAGAGCTCTTTTATATCTGGATTTGTCTTTATTGCATATTTGTAATTATTTTCTGACCAGAAGCACTTCTTAAAATGTTAAGCACTTAAGAGTCTAAGCTGCGACATTACTAGCGTACATATGGTACTTCCTGTTTGCCCCACCCATTCCAACATGGCAGAGCTGCTTTTGCCTCTGAGCCACATACTGCCCTACTTCCAGGCACACAGCCAGTGCACGCTGCCACCAAGCAAGCTGCAACATGATTCTCACAAATCCCATCCAAATATTCAGTCTCCCAAAAGAGCCAGAGGTCACACTGGAATCCCGGCCCAGAAAGCCTGCATTTCAAAATAGTGAGGCTGTTTTTGTTGGTTTTTTGTTTTGTTTTGTTTTATTTTTGCCACTGAGTCAGGAAAACCTCTCTTAAAGGAGTTGCGGCAAGCTGTCAGCTGAAAGAAAAAAATGCAGCTAAAATTTGTTTCCTTGTTTCTAGAGTTCCTTTCCAAGCCCTCTCAGGTTTTACATGGCTTTAGTCCAGCACATTGGCATGCCAATTTGTTGGAGGAGGCCACTTGTTCTTCCCAGCTTCATGGCTAGCTTAGCCCCAAAATAATCACACAGAAACTATATTACTTAAATCACTACTTGGCCCATTAGCTCTAGCTTCTTATTGGCTAACTCTTACATATTAATTTAACCCATCTCCATTAATCTGTGTATCGCTACGTGGCAGTGGCTGACTGGCAAAGTTGTGGCATGTCTAACTCTGGCAGTGGCTCCATGGCATCTCCCCGACTCTGCTTCCTTTCTTCCGGCATTCAGCCTAGCTTTCCCTGCCTACCTAAATTCTGCCTTGCTATAGGTCCAAAACAGTTTCTTTATTCATTAATAGTAATCACAGCATACAGAGGGGACTCCCACATCACATGAATGTATTGAAGCCTGATATTTAAAAACATATAGGGATGAAAAATAGCTTTAAAATTCAAACTAGTTCAGCATGCAGTGAGAGCAACTGCAGAGGCCTCATTGGGTCAGCTTAACTAATTCTCACTTCAAAAACTCCGTGAGGTAAACACAGATGTTATATGATCTGTTATGGAAAGAGGCACTCAAAAGTATCAAGTAACTTGGTAGAAATCACACAGCTACTCAGTGCCCAGTGGCTGTACAATCATTCAGTTGTTTGATGGGACAGCATAATACCAGCTCCTCCCATCTTTCTCACTTACAAATGTGAGGCTCCGGGTCATCCCCAGGTTACATGTCCCAGAGCAGAGATTAAACCCAAGGCTACCTAGCCCTAGAGTTCATCTTTACAAATGACTGTACCAAAGAGGTGTTTATTAACTGACTGGCACTCATGCTAGAAGCAACAGCCATAGCCATTTGACCTTTAATTACTATTCATGGCTCATGGCTCAAAGGGTATAACAACACTTCCCTTAAAGGATTGTTATAAGGGTTTCAGATTACATTGTAAAGATTCAAGTGTTTGACATATAATGTAATAAGTCCCCAATACTTGCCAATTACCATTATTATTCACCAAATGTTATGCCAAGCATTACAGTAGGCTTTTTATATATGTTAGCTTATTTAATTCTCACACCATTCCCATTATATAGACACCTATACTTATTTTATGGAAACTGATGCTCAAAAACACAAAGTAATTTGATTAAAAACTCCACAGCTAGTTGGCATCCAAAGCTACACAATTATCCAGTTGTCTCATGGCATGGCATGACACCAGCGTGGTTTATTTGTGCTCACTTAAGAAAATTCCAGAAAAAGAACAGAGAGACCAGCCATCACATAGAGGACTGAGCTCTTCTTGGATTTGGTGAGCTCCTATCCTTCCAGTCTTCCCTGCCTTCACTTCATGGTTTAAAGAGTTTGCATCTCTGCATCTGCAACACTGAGCAGACAACCTTAGACCCACAGCTGGAAGAAGAGAGGACACATGCTCAGATGTGCTTGTTGAGATCCTGCAGTGTTCTTCAGAAAAACATGAAGTCGCCCCATCCGAGGCAGCTTTCCAGCTGGCCTACTGACAGGCTCAGTCACTGCACAAACCCTTCCCTTGTCCCTCTTTTTCCTGATGCTCCTCCCATGGGTGAGTTGGCACATTCATCGAGGAGCTGACAACAGGCTCATTAGTTTAGACCATGTAGATTATTCAGACTCAGAGGTGGGGGTGCTCATGTCGAATCTAAAAATATCTTGACAAGCTGACTGTACAGGTTAAATAATCCAGATGACTTTTGAGTTATTATAGGAGAAAGAAGAAGTGGTTCTTTCATTGGGTGAACCAACCCAGAAAGTTTGGAGGATAATAGATTGCTTTACCTGGTGTGACCCATTTCTTCTTGTCTTAGCTTGGCTGGCTTAGTTTGCTGTGCTAGTGCCAAATCTCTCTTTCTCTTAGGCTGGAGTCATACTGTTTTTGTTCCGTATGGAGGCTTAAAAAGTAAGTGACCAAATTTTAATGGCAGAGGGTAGCATTTGGAACAAAGGTTCATCAGCTCTGTCGCTGATGCTTGGGAGGCAAAATCAAGTCTCTTGTTTTGGGGAACACTGAGGCATGGGGTAATCGCCACACCCCAGGCTGCTTTTCATTTAAAGCACAGCTGATTTGCTGTGGCAGAGGCTCCTGCAAACTGTGGGCACCATGGCTGCTTACAGAATGTTTCTGCCAAGCTGCTCAGGGTGGAGAGAGTCATACTGTATTCTTTGGTGGTGTACTCCTCTGGCACGGAGGAAGAGATGGCATAGAAAAAGCCTCAATTCATCTTCCCCAGTGAAGTCAATGTATCAGGCCATCCTAAGAGAAATTGGCCAGAGACACGTCTGCTCTCTTCTCTGCCCCAGCTGCTGTTTGAGCATCTCAGCTGCAGAATCAGCTCTTACTCTTTGGTACTTGGGCATCAGGAACCAGGAAAATGCAGGTTGTCACTTCAGCCACTCTGGCCTGGAGAAACACGAATATCAGTAGGTGTCAGAAACTGTCAAAGTCATCACTAATTGTGAAATGTTTTTGCCAGTCTGATTCTGACAGAATGAGTGTAAAGCCAGAAGATCTGGGCAAAGTCATGGAATGTGATGCTCTCTCTCCTGGAAAATCTCTAATCACTCATTGTACTGTACACTGTGGATGATGACTATTCTGCCTTTTTTTTTCTTTCCGATCTCCATTCACAGATGTCAATACATGATGAATGCTTTCCAAAAATTTACTTCCTTTGCAACTAAGTAACTAAAAGGGTGAAGGGACAACGGCTCATACCACATTGACCTGCTGACAGCCTTATCTCTTCAGCAGCATAGCTCTGTGCCCATCAACTCCAGGGTGTCAAGGAAGAAAGCAAAAACTTTGGGTGAATAAGGACACAGACTAAAACTGGAATTAATTTGTCACACTATTCTCTCTCTGAATCTTCCTTCACCAAAATAAACTCATAGGTTTTAGAGTCAATAGTGGGAAAAAAGAGTATTTCACTTCACTTGAGAGTTGCTTTGGAGAATGGCTGTGTATATGTGCATCAAAGAGAGAAGGGATTGGGAGAGAAATGAAGGAGTTCCTTCTTCAAATTAGCCATGAATTTTAACATAGTAGTGGGGAGGAAAGAAGGAGCTAAGACAGTGGGGTAAGTGGCTGTAGACACCATGCATCTTTGCTCTCCATCTGAGTCCCTGAGCTCTCTTCATCCACGCATGCATGAAGCCAGAGCTCAGAACTGATTGTGACTCAGAAATAAGCATCCTGGGTAGCTGTCACTACTCAAACAGCTTTTTCTGTGTTTGCACCTCCATTCTTTACCAAATACTAAGAGGTAGTAGTCTTAGCATCAGCTTACATAGAAGAAAGCAAAAACAGAGAGAAGCGACGTTCCCCGGATAACAGTTTATCTCTCTCATGTAAAGCAAGGCTGTGAACTGAGGCTGTCTGTTTTCATTAGAGTTGTTCTTTGTACACCACCCTCCAGCCACAGCCGTGCTGCTGGGCTACTACAAGAGGACAGGCTCTCATCATTTCTGCGCCCAGTGGTTTATTTTTATATTCTCACTGCCTTCTTTGCAAGAATGTTTTGGAGAAGGAACAAAGGAAGTGTCCTACAGGCAAGAAGAAATAGATGAGTCATGTTGAAGAAGGAGGAAGGAAGGAAAAAGATCCTTTCAAGCCACAGAATATCCATTTGGTGCACGGGAGGAGGTCCCTGGCTGACTCATAAGGGGGAAATGGATCTGGTGAAGTAACTTGGATAATAGTCTCGCCTTTGACGAAGATGCTCTGTTGCAAGAAAAGCGATCCAAAGAATCCTGGGATTGGACGAGTTACGTTGCAGTGTCTGACAGTGTGTACTTTGTGAAGATAACCAGATGTCATGTTTTCGATTACAGCGTCAGTCAAGTAGGTTACAGTCCGGGGAATTCTTTGAGCAACTGTAGTTCTTTGCTCTTTAGCATCCAGGCTTGGGAAGTTACAGAGCAAAGAGTTACAGCTCTTCTCTCCTCTGAAGTTTCATCATCCAAGGCCATCTTTCACTTATATTTAGCTGATTGTTGACTGTGTGTTGATCACAGAATATATTACATAATTTTCAGATATTGAGAATATAGTAACTTGTTTCATCCTTTTGAGATAATTTATTTTCAACATAGGGAAACTGAAGCAAATCTTTAAACTCAAATTTTAAAAGATGTTCCTAGTTGTAGACATCAGAGTGGAACCCTAGCTGTCTGTCTCCAAAGTGGGTCATATCAGCTGCTGGCATGCATTCTCTTTGAAAATGCTGCTATGGATAGATTTTTTTTTTTGAGACAGGGTTTCTCTGTAACTTTGGAGCCTGTCTTGGAACTAGCTCTTGTAAATCAAGCTGGTCTCAAACTCACAAAGATCCACCTGCCTCTGTCTCCTGAGTGCTGGGATGAAAGGTGTGTGCCACCACCACCCAGCTGATTTGTTTTTTTAAGAGGAAAAAGGGATGGGGAATTGGGGAGGGAAGGAGGTGGAGAGAATCTGGGAGGACTTGGGGGAGGGGAAATTTAACAGACTACATTATATGAAAAATTGTTTTTCAATTAAAAATAACAATGTTAACTGATTTTATTGTCTGGCCTCCAGAGTTAAGCCATTTATGTGAACTAGTTCATACAACTTCCCGAATGAGACAGCCCCACATTAGGGGGATAGTTTATACAGACCTTTGCTCACAACATACCTGAGGCAAAGACACTTGGCTAGGACCCAACATGGCCTGACAAGACCCTCTGGCCTATTCCCTGACCATGAAGCTCCTTGGCTATGACCACGAGCCCACCTCTGGTAAGCTGAGGAAAGATAGTCTTGATTCATTTTGAGTTTGTCAGTTGCTGGAGAAAGGAGGAAATCCTTATTTTCTGGAATTCTGAAAGGAGGGTTACTGGGCTGTGCTTTGAATTTTGCAAGCATCTTAAACATCAAGTTCATGGCCTCCTGCTCTCATGTCTTTGCCTATTTAATGGGAACCGTTTCTGTAGAAAGATATATGTGTTTAAAGGAGCGTAAGTTCTGTGTGTGAATGTTTCTTGTTCCTGTTAAATGCTCTATCATCAGAACCAAGACATGTGTTTGACATGAGGTGCCTTATGAGTCATTATTGGTTCAGAATAAATAATAAGTTTAAGGAGTGTCTTCAGACTCAGTAGCCACATAGGTGTCTATCTCCCAAGAAGAGCATGCCAAACCCCTTGATGGAATATCTAGATGCATACACCAGAGGCAGAATATTCTGCAATCTAGAAAGAATTTTACATTTATTTGAAAGGGTCCTTTATTCTAGCTGAGAAAATATAGTTCCTTGTCTTTGTGCCTTTAAGTTTCTATGTCTCTTTAGCCTCGTTTAAAAAACAGAGGAAGAGGGAGCAGCTGAACAGTCAAAGTCACAATGTATAACTCGATTAAAGCTTAGAACCGTGGTCCATCTGCTTTAATCCATGAGAAACTTGAAATGTAAACATCACCCTAAAAGGAATTCTAATGAGTTGTGGCATCTTTCAGCAGCATATGTGACAAAATTATTAAAACCATATGCTTTCTGCTTTGAACTGACACATTTTGGAGCCGCACACCATCTCCTTCTTGCAATCCATCCTCTTTATCCCCACGCTGCCTTCCAACCCAATGGGCGCCCAGGCAGGCAATTGCCCCCTAGTCGGGGCTCTAGAAAGTGAGACTTCCTTCATGACTTCTGTTTGCCCTGTCTCCTGATTCAGCATCCCCAGTAGAAGAACGCTCACGTGGGATAAGGAAGGGGAGGGACCATCAATCCTTTCCTCCTTTATGGACAAGGATGAGGAGAAAAGCTGGGGAGACATGTGTGGGCTGATGCTGTTCTCCTTCGTAGTTATAGAGTGACAGCTGAGAGAATGTTTCCCCTAGTTCTTGGATGCTTTAATCTCCTAAAATTCTATTACTTAAAAAATATCTCATTTCAATAAGAAGTCTTAACTTTCCACATGACTTCCACATCCATAGACCAGGCTCAGAGGGAGGATCCTCTGAGTTCTTAGGTTTCTCGTTGTTTTGTATCTTATTTACTGATTTCAGCTGGTGGTTAGTTATTTCATGCACAGTAGACCTCAGGTCTATTTTTCTCCTTTTCTCAGCCCAGCCCACTGTGTTGGTGCCACGTTAAACTGAGATGCCAGTGTGCGTTAGCCTTCCTCCTGTGCCCATCAGACTTCGCCCTGTCACATTTCTGCCCAGATATTAATAAACGTGAGTGGGAAGGAGAATAAATGCATGAAGTGCTGCTGACTGGTTCTGCTCAGCTTGTGGATTGTCCTCATCTGCTTCAAAGATGGTTAAAGTTGCCCAGAGCCCAGCATCCCAGAGGGGGGAAGAATCCTTCAAAAGGAGATGGTCAATTGAAAAAAAATGCATTGAATTCCAATATGGAAACTTACTGGGAGCCAATTTCCATGCCACAACTCTTCCACAATAACAAGGCATGTCAAGATGACAGGAGACAAGAGGCTTTCTGAAAATAATAATAGCTGCAAGGGCACTGGTTACATCTCCTAAACTTAGGTATTCCATCTTTGAAAGCCTGTTCAGTCCTTCCCAATTACAAGGCAAGTGGCCACCAAAGGATATCACATGTCCCCTTCTCTTTTTAAATTAATAGCTGTATGTATTTCTGAACTACAGTGTGATTTTTAAAATCTTTATATGTATCTCAGGATGACCTTGAATTTTTTATCCTTCTGCCTCTGCTTCCAAACTACAAGTGTGTGCCACCACATTCTGCTAAAGTAGTGGTTTAATACATGCTGTACTTGTGTAATGATCAAATTAAAGTAATTTTCATACTCATTACTTTCAGTATGTATCATTTCTTTACAATCAGAACATTTAAAGTGGCACTTCCAGCTAGTGTTTGTTTTGTTTGAGGGTGTCACTGACCTGGAACCCACTATATAGTCTAGGTTGGCTTAAGTCCCAGCCATTTTCCAGCTCTTGCTCGTTGAGTGCGGTGATGACAAACACATATCATCATGCCCATCTCCCATTGAGCTATGTTGAAATATACAATATAGTTGGCTGTTTGCATTCTTTACTCTTTTGGTTCTTGTTTGCTCTGGGGGGGGCACCACACAGCTTCCTAATCAATAAATACACATGGAGGCTGATTCTTTTTTATGAATGCCCAACCTTAGCTTGGTTTGTTTCTTGTCAACTTTTCTTAAATTATCCTGCCTTATCTTTAAAACCCCTATGGGCTTTCTCCTTTTCTTACTTCTGTATATCTTATTTTCACTCTTACGCCACGGCTTGCTGTGTAGTTGGGTCACTAGCCCCTTACTTCCTCCTCTTTTTGATATTGCTCCTCCTCCCTGTGCTCTTTTTCTCCTTCTAATTATTCTCTCTGCCTGCCAGTCCCACCTACTTCTCTCTTCTGCCTTGCTATTGGCCGTTCAGCTCTTGTTAGACCAATCAGATGGTTTAGACAGGCATAGCAACACAGCTTCGCAGAGTTAACCAAATGCAACATAAAAAATGCAATACATCTTTGCATCATTAAACAAGCATTACACAGCATAAACAAATGGAATGCATCTTTAACTAATATTCTATAACACAGTGTTGTGGATTGAAGTCTCTCTCCTGTGTTGTAGATAGAAGAACATACTCTTCCAGTCTAGTTAGACCTTTGTATTCCACCCTTCTCTTTCATCCATCTCCTTCCCTGTAACCATTATTCTACATTCTACTTTGATGAGAACATTTTAGATTCCACAAATAAGTGAGATTGTGTATTTGCCTTTATGTAGTGGGCTCGTTTCACTTAATGTAATGTCCTTCCAGTTCATGCCTTAACGCAAATGACAGGATTGATTTTCTTTTTGACTAAATTATAATTACTTGACCCATTAATTTCTTGATCTATACCTGTGTTGATTGCCTGTCCCTCAAGGTGTCCTCTCGGACTTGGTGATTTTACTTTTTTGTGCCTAAATACCTGGCAACAAGATTAGTGTATCCTATGGCACTTCTATTTTTTGAATTTCCTTTTGGACAGTCTTCCATACTGTTCCCTATAATGGCTTTACTGGTCTTCCATACTGTTCTCTGAACTGGCTCTACTGGTCCTCTGTATTGTTCCCAATAATATTTCTACTGGTCCTCCATACTATTCCCTAAATTAGCTTTACTCCCCCATACTGTTCTCTGTACTGGCTCTACTGGTCCCCCATACTGTTGCCTATAATAGCTCTACTGGTCTGGTGTAGGTTGCTTTCATTGGTTAATAAAGAGACTGCCTTGGCCTTTTGATAGGGCTGGACTTAGATAGGTGGGGAAAAGAGAACAGAATGCTGGGAAGAAGACACAGAGGCAGAGAAAGTTGCCACCATGAAGCTGCCAAGTCAGACACTCTGAATCTTTCCTGGTGAGCCATGACCTCGTGGTGAACACAGATTAACAGAAATGGGTTAGATCAAGAGTGAGAGTTGGCCAAGAAGAGGCTAGATATAATGTGCCAGGCAGTAATTTAATTGTTACAATTTCCATGTGGTTATTTCGGGTGTAAGCTAGCTAGGAACAAAAGCAGGCCCTTGCTCCTGTAACAAATTGGCTGCCCAACGTGGCCGACTAACTCCATGTAAAACCTGAGAGGGCTTGAAAAGGAATTCTAGACACAATATAGAGTTTAGCACAGCTGGCAGCATGCCATAGCTCCTTTAAGAGAGAATTTCCTGACTCAGCAGCCATAACAACAACAAAAAAATGCTGCGGCAGTTTTAAAATGTGGCTTCCTGGGCTGTGCTACCAGCAAGAACTCCGGTTCTGAAGCATTTCAATGGCTTTTGTGGGACTGGATGTTTGTGTGCCCGCTCGGCCCGGGAACAAAGTAACTGAGACCATGCCTGTGGTTTGGTGCCTGCCTGGGCAGGCGGCACGATCAGGTCTACTAGGCATGCACAGGCAGGAGAGCATGGCGGATTTCTGCCGCCATATAGAGAGGTGTTTCCAGGCTCTGCGTGGCAGATTTGACTGTAGCTCAGATAAAAAGCGTTTATGTGTTGCATGCTCATTCTCCGGTTTAGAGTGCTGAGTGTGGCTCCTGCCTGGAAGGGGGCATTGCGTGCTGTGGCTCAGAGGCACAAGTGACTCAGAGGCACAAGCGGCTCTGCCATGTTGGACTGGGCAGAGCAAGCAGGCAGTACCTGGGATTGTCGCAGCTTAGATTTTTAAGAGTTTAGCATTTTAAAATGGCAAAGCAAAAGTGTTCCTGGACAATAAAGAATTACAGATTCACAATAGGACAGATTCAGACATAAAAGACCTCTAAAAGGGTCACACTGTTGAATAAAGGTACATAGTAGGCTTAAAAGAGAAAAAAAATAAAGAGTATAGAGTGATACTTAAAAAAAAAACGGGTAAAGTCTGTAAAGAGACAGAGGACAGATAATCATAGATTAAAGGAAGTAAAAAAAAAAAGAAATAATAAGCCACGTAAAAATGGAAAATTCACAGAATGTCTGGATTATGTATTTTATTGTGTTTTCTTCAAATTTTTTGACTGTGAAGGAGCTAACTGCAGAGAGACATTTCATTGTGTGGTCTGCTAAGCTAAACCAGCATATATGTTCTAAAGGTATCTTTACTTCAGAATTTGGAAAAGAGGTTCTTCTTTTGTTTTCACAGAAGATGAGACCGTGTGGATTCCTTCTAGACCAATATGGTATGATAGACCACATCCTCCTAAAAGGTCACTGTGAACACCTTCAGAAAATTACTTCACTCAACTGCCGAATGAGATGAACCTGGCACACAGGATACACCATGAAAGACCTGATTGACAGCACCCCAATACAGCAGGAAGAAGTTTGGAGAGAAAAAACTATGCCCATATTCCCAAATATTGTTTATAAATGTTCTTTTACATTTAAAGGGGGATATGATATAGATATGAATAATTTGCATTGGTATAAATTTTGATTTATTGATACAAGTTTAAGGTCAATTTTGTTATATGTATATGTATTTCTGATCTTGATTAAGGTATTGTGATTGTGTAGTTCATTTAAAAATGTAATGTATAATTAAGAAATACAGGTTAATAGATAATCTCTATAATAGTTAAGTTTGTAGTCATGTTAGATTTTCTAAAGATGCATAGATATATTTCAGATAGGCATTCTTCATATCTTTCAAAGACTCAGAATATGGCATTTAAAATGTTTTAATAACTTAGGGATTTTCATGACAATGAGACACATCTGCTCCTGTCAGCACCAATCTACTTCAAGAGGAAGATGGGCATTGAAGAAGCTCCTTGTGGAATTTGCTAGCCATTTGAGCAAGAAACTGCTCTTGCCTGGACTGTTGCATAAGTTGGACACGAAGAACCCGCAGAGAGAGGACTGCTGAACTTGCCTAAAGGTGAGATGATCCTTCGGGGTTCCTGATTCATGAAAGAGTCTGCAAGACATTCTGCAGGATACAGAAGAAAGTGACTGAACTATCTTTGGAATTTGCTGCTTCATAGAAATGTCTGCTGGATACTATGGGCCTGTAGGCTGAAGATGGATGCCCCAACGGTACAGAAGAACTTTGGGTGAGTGTACAGTCGGCGAGATGTCTCTGTCATTTCTAGAGTTTGGAAGTTGCTTGCTTCTCATTTACTTAGGTAATATTATATCCTTCTGGAGTCTTTGATGGAGTTGAAGAATTCATAGATAGTTATAGTTTTCCTTAGTTACTATAAAAGATAAAGTAGATATAAATATGGTAACTGTAGTTCTTGCTTGATAACTGTTTTGTTATATGTAATTTTACTATGTTAAAGTTAAAGCCTTCCTTTTTGTTTAAACAGAAAAGGAGAATTGGTGTAGGAGGTCCTTCTGTATTTGGGTTGCTTTCATTGGTTAATAAAGAGACTGCCTTGGCCTTTTGATAGGGCTGGACTTAGATAGGTGGGAAAAAGAGAACAGAATGCTGGGAAGAAGACACAGAGGCAGAGAGAGCCACCACCATGAAGCTGCCAAGTCATATATATTAGTTTTTTGAGGCAGGGTTTCTCTGTAGCTTTGGAGCCTATCCTGGAGCTAGCTCTTGTAGACCAGGCTGGCCTCGAACTCACAGAGATCCACCTGCCTCTGCCTTCCGAGTGCTGGGATTAAAGGCATGTGCCACCACTGCCCAGCGCACTTGGTATATTTTACAAGTAAACATATTTGTTTATTTTATGGTTTTTGACCCTTTGTATCCTAGGCTATTTTGTACTGTGGTCTAAAATGTTTCAAACTTGCGATCCTCCTGCTTCTGTCTCTTAAGAACTGGAAATACTTTGTTTTGTCAGTCATCTTTTGTTTTGTGGTCAACTAGAGACAACTATCCTATTTTAACTGTTTTATGTAATTTTACTATGTAAAAGTTAAAACCTTCCTTTTCAACCCCATCAAAGACTCCAGAAGGATATAATATTACCCAAGTAAACAAGAAGTGCATTGTAAGCAACTTCCAAAACTCTAGAATTGACAGAGACATCTCACTGCCTGGACAGTCATCCAAAGTTCCTCTGTGGAAACAAAAGAAGAACCTCTTTTCCAAAGCAACATATCCTTCGACTCAAATTCTGAAGTCAAGATATCTTTATGTTGGTTTAATTTAGCAGTATATACAATGAAATGTCTCTCTGTACTCAGCTCCTTCACAGTCAAAAAATTCAAAGAAAACACAATAATATGCACAATCCAGACTCTCGGCGTATTCTCCATCTTTACGTGGCTTGTTTATACACCATTACTTTTTAATATTTATTTTTATTATCTTTACTCCTTTAATCTGATGCAAGATTTAGATTCCTTGAAATAGAATGTTTATTAAAACATTTGTCATGTGTTCTTTGCTGAATATTGCTTATGTTGTTTGTAATTTTATACTTGATATCTGTTCCTATTGTGTATAGTTTTGTGTTGGGTTTGGATCGCTCTTGTTTTGACAGAGTGGGAGATGATGGGAAATATTGCTATACAATCGTCTTTAAGAGGTGGGTCTTAATTAAGGCGTGGCTTTACTGGGACCCAGTGTAAAACATGTGTAGCTCCAGGTTCTTGTTCTGTCTGCACCTTTTCCCATGGGACATTGTTATGCTTGGATTTCTTGATTCCTGTTTCATGAGGTTTCCCTTATAATAAATAAAATATAATTGTTTTATCCTTAGCTAGCCTGGTTATTTCAACAGTTCTGTACATTGTTCAAAGCCATGTATAAACTGGGCTGTTGTCTATTTCAATACATTTCTACAAGAAGTCAAAGTTGAAAATTCAAGGTAGAAATATTGAAATTTCAAATTTGAATATAGTAAATGTAGTCGCATTTCATTTGTATTTTAATAAACAAAGCTTGCTTGAAGATCAGGGAGTAAAACAGCCCCACTGGTCAGACTTACAGACCAGGCAGTGGTAACATACCTTTAATCCCGGTAGCCACACTAGTTGCCATAGAAACCGGGCAGTGCATGTTTTTAATCCCAGTGATGCATGCCTTTAATTCCAGAACTAGAGAGGATTATAACATGGAAGGAGACAGCTCTCAGACTCACTCTCATTCTGAGATTCCTGGAGGCTGGATCACCATTTCGGACATAGACTTAAGAGCCAGTGGCTAGCTGCTTTGCTTTTTGGATCTTCAGGTTGAACCTAAATTTCTCTCTCTCTCTCTCTCTCTCTCTCTCTCTCTCTCTCTCTCTATCTCTCTCTTTCTCTCTCTCTCTCTCTCTCTCTCTCTCTGAGTTTTTATTAGTCATGCTTTAACTGAAAATTCAAGATAGAAAATATCCAGGCAGAAATATGAAGTGTGAAGTAGGAAAGCTGTGGCACAGAGGTCCTGTTTGGCGAAGTAGGTAAGGACAGCAATAGTCAGCACCAAGAGGCAGGTTTTAACAGAAGGATTTCTTGGCTAGGAAATAGCTGTTCATTTGTCCTTGTTTGGGCTGCATTGGTCGTACAACCTTATCAAGCTCTGTGAATATTTTATGAAACTGAGCAATTCCTCTTACATATTTTTTCTATGAATTAGAGGTAAAATCATAAACATAAAGTGGTTAATGCATAGCAAGTGCTTAATAAGAAGTAATTAAAAATCTCAGTCAGAGTAAATTAAAACACATGACCTACTGAAAATAGTTACAATCTTTATTGAAAACGGTCATCTTTAGGAGCGTAGGAAAAGCAGGCAGTGAACTGTTGATAAAGCTGATGCATAAAACTACAGATTAGTGTCCCATAATCTTCAGCCTAATTATAACTACCATTATTTACTAATTGTTCTTTTCAGCAGTGCATCATGCTCCCCGTGACATTTCTAATATGGATCCAGTGGACTTTAGGATTTGGTTCTTTGGTTTAATTTTGTAACATGTGAAACTTCCTTAATATGAATGACAGCACACTTCCCTTTAATTTCAGTTTGGATATGAAGGCTCTGCTTCAATTCTCCCCCACTTCAAATCAGTCTTGGTTGAGAGGGAGTCACTCTTGTGTTTGTGCACTGTAACTGGAATCCTTTGCCAGTCACCAATTCTTTGAAGTCTCTTACAATTAGTGTTTCTTGGTTGTAGAGTTTTCACTGTGCTCTCCAGGCCCTGACTCCTCTCTCCTGAGCAGCCCTGCTTTTCCATCTCCTACATGGAACTTTTTGTTCCTTTGTTGTCATGGAGGTTTTGCTGAGAATTTTATCTACATGCAGAGCTATCTTTACTGCACATTTTTTCTTCATGCGGCAATATGCAAACATTTATCAGTACCTGCCATGCACCAGTGTGTGCTTTGGCATTAAGTGGTTATAAGCACACATGTGGAAGATTTTGTTTGTGTGCTAACAAATAAAGTTTGCCTGAAGATCAGAGTATGGATCAGCCAGCCACTGGTTCTTACCTCTACGAAATCTTCAGATCAAATGTGGTATCCTGCCTCTACAATAAACCTCAGACTGAATGCTGTCTCTATAAATTCTCAGATTGAATCCTGAGCTCCTGCCTCCTCCCACCTTGTATACCTCTCTCCACCCAGCCATATCACTTCCTGTCTCCACCTGGCTAGTGCTGGGATTAAAAGTGTGAGTCACTTGGCTATGTTTCTCTTTCAGACTGATTCAATCTCATGTATCCCAGGGTGGTCTTGAACTCACAGAGATCTGTCTGCCTCTGTCTCCAGAGTGATGGGAGTAAAGGTGTGTGCCACCACTGCCTGACCTCTATGGCTAACTAGTGTGACTAGCTCTACCCCCTGTTCTTCATGCAAACTTTATTTGTTAAAGCACAAACAAAATATAGCCACATACTTTTATGTTATTTTACACTGTATTTAATGGACTGAATCTCCTTGATTACCCCTAACATACTTGTAAGAGTAGAATCTATAATGTCCATATGTTATAAGGGAAAACTGGGCATACTACTTAATGGTTAAATGATTATCTAGCTTAATGGATGTCGATGGTTCACACCAAGTCAGAACTTAGACCTATCCCGTTGCTGAAACCTAAACCTTCAAATATAATCATTATTTCTCCAAGTGGGATCTCAACTTTGCTACTATCTATATTCTGAATATTTAGACTGATGTCTAGAATTGTAATTTATAAGTATGCTTTATATCTACTAAGCCTAAGTTTGCATTTTAAACTATTCTCTGGGGAAGTTCAAGGCACTGCAAAGTTTGAGGGGCGCTGAAAAGAATTTATATGTAAAATCTGGAGAATGAGACTGAGGTTAGTTATTAACAGTGAAGTCAGCTTCCTCGGATGAGGGCCAGCCCGTGCTGTCAGTCACTGAGAGAGGAAGTCGAGCTGCTCTATGTCGTTGAAATCTTATTCCCTTTTGAGGACATGGTAACAACAACAACAACACAATATGGTTATAGGTAGTGTGGTACTGGACAATTTCTAGAAATTTCTGGTTTTTTGTTTTTAGATATCAGGCTTGTATGTCCAGAGTTTCCAGATGATAGTGTTTAAAGACAGCAATCTGGTTAGAAGGGGGCTTAGAAACTTGACTTTTTGACTATTTGGTGTGTGTGTGGGGTATGTTGGTAAAGATTAAAAGCCACTCTTCAGCTCCCATAGCAGTACAGCATTTGTTGGCTTAACTTGATCAGGTAGTGACTCTTCACATCATCTGATAGCATCAAGAAGGCAGGCTAACTCGTGTGGCACTGAGATTTTACTTTTATATTGGAGGTGACAGACTCATGTTGCAGGTGCAATCCCTACAATAATAAATAAGATATAATGCAGGTATCTCCTTTTGCATAGGGTTTCCTCAGTCTTTGACAAGGCCATATTGTGTGGGAAGTGTCTCTGCTCCTCAGAAGGCATCTCTGAGCTTCTGGCCTGTCGATGGAGAGTCACAGTGTCACCGTTGTATGTGACACCTCAGTTGGTTCTTGCTTGCTGTGACAATGCCATGAGACTACTTGTTTACACACAAGTCCTGTAGGACTGAGAAGAAACTTCCTCAGGGCTTTGGTGGTGGACAATAATTCTTTCAATAAATAGAAAAATAAACTGATAAAGAAAAATTCAGCCGTAGACAGAGAACAGTTAATACTCTGTTATTTGAAGAATTTATTACATTGGCTTCCTTCCTCCCTTCCTTCCTCCGTTCTTTCCTTCCTTCCTTCCTTCCTTCCTTCCTTCCTTCCTTCCTTCCTTCCTTCCTTCTTTCCCTTCTATGTTAGACAAAAATTAAAAAGACAAAACCAAGTCTTCTTGAACTTCAGTACTTCTCATTAGGTCCCTAAAAGTGATTATTTTAACAACTTGCTAAAGCCAGCAACCTTACAACTTTTCTTCCCATTTCCAGAAAGCTTTATTTGATATCTTATTCTGAAGCTCAGAAAAGCAGGATTACTTGTCTTAAAACATGATGGAACTTTCTATTCATTTTTTTTTCTTCAGAACAAGGGCTTCTCGCTGGGCGGTGGTGGTGCACTCCTTTTATCCCAGCACTCGGGAGGCAGAGGCAGGCGGATCTCTGTGAGTTCGAGACCAGCCTGGTCTACAAGAGCTAGATCCAGGACAGGCTCCAAAGCTACAGAGAGACCCTGTCTCAAAAAACCAAATCAAAACAAAACAAAATAAACTAAAACAAAACAAAACAAGGGCTTCTCAAGAGTACTAAACTAGAGACCTTAGACTTAATTTCCCAGATTTCTGCCATCTAGGAAGCCTCTCTGTGGGGCCCTCCACATCACCACATCTCCTCTCCCTTCCCCCCAGTGGTGCCTTCTCTCTTTCATCCCCGTCGTCTGCTGTTGTTGATTTCCTAAATGCTCTTCTCCTTCAGGAGTAACAGCATTGATAGCTGGAGTGGGTGGCTACATATTTTTATTGTCTATCTTTTTATCTGTGCCTTGTTAACATCTCTCCTCTGTTTTATTTGGTATGGGGCTTAGGACAGTTCATTAATGAAATGGAAGTTGGGCACACAACCCAAGCCAATCAATCAGCAAGGTGTGTTCAGAAATGGTCAATGATGCATGTAGGATGTACAGAGCCTTGAGCTATGGATGGCTCAGGCCCTGGGAAGAGGACTTCTCTTCCCCTGGAATCAATGTTTATTAGGGGTCATATGTTTGTTGGGAAGAAGGCAAGCTGGAAATCTGAGCTGTAACGATGAGCCCAAAGCTGCTGTGGCCATGTTCACCCTCATGCAGACAGAACCAAAGTCAAGGGGAAGACTGACATCCTTTGAATTCTTCAAAGGCATGTCTGAAAACAGCCTCTCATCTTAGCAAACAACAATGCTAAATACTTGAACTTGAGCTTATATGGCTTGAGTTTCTATTATCTGTGAATAAAACAATACCCATTCTTCTACTACTTTCATGAATGTAGTAATCCTGTGAGAAAATCCCCAGCTATCAGAGGAAGGGAGCTTATGGTGTGTGTGGAGGGGTGGGGCTGGGGGGGGAGTAGTACCCACCGCCATCCCTCAGGGAGCATTAAACTAAGATTAGTGTCCCAGCTGAGAAGAGCGAGAGAAGTGGTAATGGAAAAAGGACCGCCCTGCAGAATGAGCTGTTCTGTGGAAGCCAGCAGGTGAGCATCAAAGACATGTTATGGATGCAGATGGAGCATCGCAAGGAAAGTCTAGGGAGTATTCTGATGTGCCTGAACCTGGATATGTGGGCATGCCCTGGATCAGGTGTTCAGTTGGTAGAATCAGATTGTGCTGGGCTGTAGGAAGTAAAGCCATTGTACCATCAGCAGTGGGAGGGACTGGTGTTTTTCCTGATAGTAATAGTATGATTGGGTCTCTGTTTTAAGAATAGAATGCTGATTCATTCCCTATACTTGATGGTATTTCCTGGAGGATGGCATTTTCAATGCCGTGGTTAATTTCTTTGGCCCTATGATCTGCTCTTGGCATCACGTGCCATTCATCAGGAGGCATGGAATCTGTCTGATGTGTTTCTGAAACAATTCTGGGGCTTGATGGAGTGATGTTAGTGAAGACACAACTGTTAAGCCCAGGTACTAGCTGTGTGACTTCAGACACGTCTGACTTCTCCCAGGTACCTCACACCAGGCAAATGCACCAAAGTGTGTGTTGGAGCTAACATCTCACAACTGCTCCATTTCCGGCTCTGCCTGAATTCCATGTCTTGACTGCAGCCAAAGATGGACTGATACAGGGAACAACAACAACAACAAAAAAAAAAGCTAAACCCTATTCTTCCCATGAGTTCAGCCCCTGGTGTCAGTCATGATTTAGAACTCTCACAGGTTCCCCTCATCTCTGTCTTCAAAAAATCGCCCACACAAGAAAACCCATCTCTGCTTATAATGAGTTTGACCTAATACACTTGACCTTATCTGTGAAGTGGAGCCGCTTTAAGAATTTCATGATAAACTTACAAATAAAGAAGTATTAAGTAAATAAAATTTGATAGGTGTGAGTAAAAGAAAAACACTCAAATAATACCTGGCACACAGGAAGTGCTTAGTTTAAGCATACAGTGTGATCTCTTAAACCATCTCGCATAGGGTCTGGGCTAGACTTTTCTTTCTCATCTTTTCTTCCTTCTTGACATAGCTAAATGTTTATTGTATGTCAGGCATCTGTTGAAGAGGTGAAGCAGGGCAAGAGATTTGAGTGTCTCTTTCTTCACTGGTCACACAGGTTACCACTACTCTATTCTGGGGGTGGGGCTGGATATGTATAAGCCCACAAGCTCCCTATAACATTTCTTTTTTTTCCCCTTTTGTTTGTCCCTGTTTATCAGTGCCAGGCCTGAGATTGATATCCAAGATACCACAAAGGCTCCAGTCTACTGATTTTGGACTCCAAGTAGTGACAAGTTAGTGCTGTATTGGAGGACCCTTAAATCAAACTTCACTACCAATGATGACCTTGTTTCCTCAATAAAAGCATTTCATTCCCCACAGAGATCACTGAAATGCTCATACTGCACGATAAATCTTATTAAACCATGCACTGATATAAAAGTCTATGCCATGAATTTGCAGCAGAGTCACCTTGAGCAAGCTAGTGTCTCCTCCATGTCATAAACGCAGCACTCCACCCCACACGTGTCCCCTCCCATGTATGAGAACGTGGCCAGTGAGGTGAGTCCTCATGTGGAATGAGAGTGGGGACAACAGAGCGATCTGGAGAATCAAACAAGCCCAACCCAGTTATGCACACAATTCTTTCAATTCTTTTGATCTTTGACAGAAAAGCTTATTTTATTACTTCTTTTTCAAATCCTGCCTCCTTTCAGTTCAAGTTCAGGGCTTTTATAGCTAACTGGGTTCCTTTGAGGGTTGTCATAGTTTAAAACATCAAGGAAGCTCAGTTTAGAATTTCTGCAGGATTCCATCAGAAAGCAGGCAAGTTCCTCAGTGAATTTGCTGTGTGTTGGACTTAGAAGCAGATTTTAATCACAGATCTAGGATAATAGAGGAACGAATGTGAGCGTGTGTGTGTGTATGTGTGTGTGTGTGTGTGTGTGTGTGTGTGTCTAATGTGTGTATGCATGCATGTGGAGGCTAAAAGTCTACTCCAAACGTCTTCTTCAATTTCCCTCTACTTTACTTTTTGAGTCAGAGTGCCTCTGGAACTAGACCTTTCTGATTTGACTATAAAGGCTAGCTAACAGTCCCCAGAAACCACTGTGTCTCTCCTCTGAGCACTGGGGTAAAGGACGTGTGTTGTCTTGCTTGGTTTTTACATGGCCACCAGGGTTCTGTTCATGTCTTCATGCTCATTTGGTAAGAAGCAATGGATAGACTGAGCCACATTTCCAACCCTCAATTCTTTCTTAAGTTTGTCTCCAGTTAATTTCACTCGTTCTTCACTTTGCAAAATGGCTAAATAATTTGGCTAAGATGAAAAGGGGTTTTGTTTGTTCAATTTTGTTTTTATCAAAAACTTGATGGTAAGATAAATGTAACTGCAAATGTTTTCATGTTGACTTTTCACAATGATTTGCTGATGTTACTCCTATTTCATTGACTTTTTTCAATCCCCTAAATTCTGCTGGCCATCACATTTAGTATGGGTGTTTAAATAGAGAGGAAACACTTAGATTTCAATCTGAACTTTTTTGTTTGTTTGTTGAGATGGTCTCATATGTAGCCCTGGCTTCCCTAGAATTGTCTCTGTAGACCAGGCTAGTCTGAAATTCACAGATATGCCTGCCTCTGCTGGGCATGTGCCACCATGCACAACTATAAACCTGAACTTTCTGCCTTCTACTGGCTTTATGACTTATACAACTGGATGACTAAGCTAAGAGAAGAGTATATCTGACTTAACCAAAAATAATACAAGAATGATGGCTAGACATGAATGAGGAATTGAAACTTTAACAAAACCTGAAATTTATATTTAGTATTACTCTAAAAATTATATTCAATAAGATTTAAAGAAAAGACAATAGTATTTATATTAATTATAACTATAAATTTTCCCAAGCCTTAAAAGAGATTCAGAAACATTGTAGCTGAATAAATGAAAGCAAGGGAATGGGTCTATTGAATGCTTAACTTGAGAGGGAATTTAATGGGTTAGTGATGGAGAAACCAGAGCATGAGTAGTCTGGGGTCAGGAGAGTAAGTTATTTTTCTCTCTCTAAGGGAAAAAGGAAAGCAACGGTGTATGCTTCGTTGTGTTCATCAAACTTTTCAGTGCACTATTAAGCATAGAGTTGAGCCAGTTGTGATGAAAGAAAGAGACGGATCATGGACCTTTGAGGCGGTGTCAGGAAACGAAGATGTTTTCTTCACAGGGGTGCCACATCTGGGAAGATCTGCTGGGATCGTAGGGAAAAGCACCCAGGCCACCTGGACCTAAAGCCCTTAGGTTTCCTAACAGCAAGTATGATGTAGGGATTCCTAGAAGACAAGAGCGTGCCTACTCAGTAGATAGCACTTCTTTTTGCACTCCTGTGCATCCTCTCAGGATATTTGCTGATTGTGGGGGAGAGATCCCTGATGAGGGTTGAGCCAGAGGGAGCTGCTTTTTCTCTACTCAGTTTCACTGCAATATAACTGGCAAAACTGTATATGTTGAAGGTAGACAAGCATCATGGATTTAAGTGTGTGTGTGTGTGTGTGTGTGAGAGAGAGAGAGAGAGAGACAGAGACAGAGACAGAGACAGACAGAAAGAGAGGAGACAGGACAAATTAGTCATTTTTTTCCTTCTTAGGTATCAAACTCAGGTTGTCTGGTTTAGTTGCTGAGACCAAGCATTCCAACATCATGTTGGTTTTCAAAAACTTTTAAATTATAAATGAGCACATAATAATTGTTTATATTTGTAGGGTGTCACACATGAACTGAAAGAAAATAAAATCTGTGGTAAAAATTATTGGACTCAATAATTGAAACTCTGTGATGATAAAGAGCTGGACTGCTGCAGACCCAAAGTCAAAGTTATTTTCGACTATGTATAGTCCTATTAGTGGGTATTTACTGTCTGCCTCTGTATGTGGCCTAGCATCCTTTTGATCATCAGCTGTAAGAAAGGGCAGAGTAATTATAGGTTCCCTATAAACAAATGTAGAGGGTCTAGGAATAGGGCATTGGAAAAGTTGTAGAAAATGAAGGAATTTAGGCTCTGGGTCAAATCTTAGTAAGGACCCAAAACTTGTCTGGGGGTGTAGGTAGTGTGCTTGCCTAGCATGCTGGCTAGTTTCATGGCAATTTGACACAGGCTAGAGTCATTTTGGAACAGGGAACCTCAAATAAGGAAACACCCCCACTAGAATGACCTATGGCAAGCCTATGGTGCCTTTTCTTGCTTGATTATTAATATGGAAGGGCTCAGCCCATTGTGGGGATGTTACCCCTAGGCAGGTGATCCTGGATAGTATAAGAAAGCAGACAAAACAAGTCATGGGGAGAAGACCAGTAAGCAGCACTTCTCCATGGCATCTGCATCAGCTCCTGCCTAAGTTCCTGCCTTGCTTCCTTTGATGATGGGCTGTGATGTGGAATTTTAAGCCGGATAAACACTTTGGTCCCTAAGTGGCTTATGGCCATGAATGGTATTTTATCACTGCACTAAAATCCCTAACTAAGATACCTAGTATGATCCCCAGCATTATGAAGGGAAGGAGGGTGGATCAGAGGGTAAAATGCCTACTATGCAAACAAAAGATTTAGGGCTCCCTTTGCCAGCACCCATGTAAAACTTAGGTGTTTCAATGCCTGTCTGCAACCATTTTTGTTGATGGGGTAAAATTCATCAGCTCTCATGTGCTCACTGGTCAGCTAGTCCAAACAATTAGTGAGCTTTGGGCCCAATGAGAGCTCCTCTCTCAAAAAGTACAGTATTGGAGAGATGGCCCTGAGGTTAAGAGTATTTTCTGTGCTTGCACAGAACCCAGTTTCAGTTCTAGCACCCAAATCAGGCAGTTTACAGCCACTTGTACCTTGATTTCCAAAGTTTCTGAAGCCATCTACTGGCCTCATTGGGCACTTGAATGCACATAGTCCATGTGCAATAAACTCATATACACACAAAATATATACATATACTAAATATATATTATTTATTATGTATTAAAGAAAGATTGAGGAAGACACTTGTTGTCAACTCTGGGCTACACATGAATGTGCACATACCTTCATGAGCATGTACACACACACACACACACATACACACACACACACACACACAGCAGTCGAGGGTTAAGTATGCTCAGATGCCATTGTGGTTTGCTAGCCCATTTTATAGATCTTTGTGGGCACCCTGGCTTCAGGAAAAATAGTTTCACATTATGCAACTTGTAACTGATGATTGTACTTATTTGGTCCCAACAAGTGGGAATTGTGCTAGGAAGCAATAACAAGGACAAAGTCATCCTTCATCTGCCTCTGACCAGATGTGAGACCTGGGACAAGTTCTTTTGCCTCCAATGGCAAAAGAAAAGTATGGTGCATATGAATTCTGAAATTACTTTCAAAGCAAAAGGGGATCTGAAATCGTTTCTTTTTCCATGAGGAAGCACTTCCTGCAGTTCACACAGCCTGGGGCAGTTAACAGTGGAGGGGGAGCATCACCTGAACCACTTTGCTTTTCCTCTTGCCTCAGGAGCCCCAAGTCACCATAGGCACCAGCACTGAGACGATGCACTCTCCGTTGTGCCCCAAGTTCGTGGTCGCGGGGACAGCCTGCTATTTTGTGTTTATCTCTGTCTCTCCTCCTTTCACGTGAGAGTCGGTGTTGAACAGGACAGAGCAGCAGCTGCAGGCGAGAGTGGCTGGAAGAAGGGAGCGGAGTCCGGGCTGGAAAGGGCGCCACAGTGGAGCTGCTTTGTGAGGTCTTAAGTGAGAGCCACGCTTGGAAGGTGAGCTAACACGAGCTAACCTAAGATATTGCTTGGTCAGAGCATAGACTGTGTGCAGAACCAAAGCAGAATAAAAAGCTCTGGGGTACACCTTTGTTCACAATAATTTAGTTTTGAGTGTGGGAAACAAAAGCCATTTGTCAGTTTTAAAGGAAATGTGTGAAACAGTTTTTTTAATGACATATCACTTTTCATAACCCAGAGGAATTATAAACACTTTGTCTCTTTGAAAAAAATATTTCCAAAAATGATCATTTCAGTTGTTAATGTATAGCAGATGTGGATTTACTAACTACCAGCATCCTTGACCCACAGTGTTCTTCAATACCGTATTTCCTATTTTTAATTATGTCTCAGACACTATTCTTCAAAAAGAAGTCTCCCAGTGCAAAGACCCATTTTCGCCCGTTTTTCTGAGCTTTTCATTAAAGGTCATGTTTACAAGTACCACATGGAAATTAAGAACATCAAAAATGGGAATTCAGTATTAGCATTAATTCAAATCACCCAAGATAAGAATATACCACCCATCCTAGTGACTGAGAGATATTAGTATAAAAAGATTTACATAACCACAAGTGTAAATATAAATATGGAAAACTGTGACTCAATATCAAAATAAAAACTTTGAGAAATATAAGAAACTCCAGGAATTTCCATTGTGCTAGATTTCTAGCTTGTCCCGGAGATCCCCCCGATCCAGCTGATCTGACTCCTTTTAAAGACTGCACATATTCCATAGTACAGGTGAAGGGCAATATAGTCAGTGGTTTTCTTTTTCATGGACATGTCAATTCTTTGTCATTTGAAGCAGCTGTAGCACCCATTTTTGTATATGTGCATATGTGCACATGTGTGTGTGTGTGTGCACATGTTATGTGTGTGTCTGTAAATTTTTTGTTTGCCCATAAGCTGCCAGGGAGTGTAGACCTAAGAAGTTTCTGGGATTTTTCATGGTAGTTCTTCATCTGTAGGAGTTTCTTCCTCCCCTTCTCCCTTCTCTCTCCCCCTCTCCCCTTCCCCCCACCTCATCCCCACCCCCACCCCCATGGCTCTCTTTGGGCAGGACAAAGTGAGACAACTGCTTAAAGAGATGACTTGTGTCAACTCACTCTGTAAGAGGACATGGGACTTTGCTGTAATGCAAAATGAAACAAGACTTTTAAAAAGTTTCTCATTTCATCTTGTGGTACTGGGCACATCATCAAAGAAGAGTAATCAAAACAGAAAACAAAAGCATTCTTTTCAAGGAAAATATAAATAAAGACCTTGAGCGAGTTGGATAGCAACTGCTTCTTGTTAGAAAAAAATTATTTTACTACAAAATTAAATGAAACATTTAGTGTTCTAGTACCATTTGGGAGGGATGCATGTATTAAGGAATAATTTCTCTTGGTAATCACAAACTCGAGATCCATGGTTCTTTACCAAATTGGATGAGAAAGTTCAAATATCCAAATGCCTCTTCCAGAAAACTATAATTGGAGAGGAACATGTAGCTAATGCATACTCTTACCTTGCACATCAGCCTCTGAGGCATGTAGGACTATGTGCACTGTATTTAAAATGTTTTTGTGACAGAAGGGATTATGAAAATCAGCATATAAACTAAAAATTGAAGTATAATTTATACTCATGAAAAATAGTTAGGGAATGGATCCTTTAAAGGATGTTATAGGACTATATCAAATTGTTTCCACCATACCTTCTTTATCTTTTATATAAACATCATAATATTTACCACAATTTTGTACATTAAATATGAAGCCTTGTTTATGAACTCTATCCTGTGCAACACTCTGGGGCTGCAAGGAACAAAATAAAGACAGTCCTTTCATACCTTCACCTCACTGCAGCCTGCAGCAAGGGATTGGTACGTGAAGGATAGCATAGCAAGTACAGTGTAGGAATTCGGTGTGAATCTGAATCTGGGAAGTGAGGCTCTTCTACAGCCAGGTGTACCTAAACAGAGGGGTGATGGGGAATTGGCCAAAAAGGATTTAAGACAAGCGTACATACTCAAAATTAGAAAAAGACAGAATGAAAATTTGTGAAGGCATTGAGATGGTTGAGATAAATATAACATAGGTAAGGAGAAATGGAGATGGTGAGAGATCAGAGAATAACCACAGAAAGAAAAGACACAACAGAGCTTCTGTCTCTGCAAGATCAAGCTGGCTGTAGAGTGGGGAAGAGAACAGAACAGCTGTCATCTATAGGCTAGCTAAGAAGATGCTGTCAACTTTCCTAGGTGAGATACTAGAGGCCCAAATCAGTAGAACAGTAGAGGAAATGGAAATAAAGAAATGGAATCGATTTTCCAAACCTTCCAGGAGACTTATTAATCTGAAAGTAGACCAAATGATGGTCCTATGCTTGCTTAGTTGTACAGTCTTTGTTAAAAGCTAGGAAGAAATGAGAGTCTTCAACTCTTTAATGCTAAACGATGTGGGAGAATCAAATGGCGGCATGCTGATTCTTCCTAGGGAAAGGTCTAGTGGTTTAGCTCAATAACCAGCCTGCCATAGATGCTGTATGTTTAGAAAATGATGTAGAAATTAGAGTTCCTGGTGCTATTGAATAACTCTGGTTTTAGAAGTTTTCATGTGAATCTGTTTCTTGCTCTCATGTTCAAAATGATACCATACAGTGCCTCTTTCATTTTAATTGAAAAGCAGGACCTTTGTTTTAATACAAGGAAAATAAAAGGTACCCTATTTGGTAGTGTCACTTAATAAAAGAGAAATTGGTCAGATGGAGGAGCATGCCCAGAATGTGGCAACCACGATGACAAAGGGATGGAGAAAAATGTATGATGAAAATACTTTCAGTCACGGACTACGAGCATGACACTCTTTAAGAGATGAAGACATCCTAGAGAACATGAAACACTCTGTTCCATTGTCAAAAAGTTTAGTGGGGACCAACCCAAGCAGTGGTTCTCACTCTTCCTAATGCTGTGGCCTCATGTTGTAGTGACCCCCAACCATAAAATTATTTTGTTGCTACTTCATAACTATAATTTTGCTACTGCTATGAGGCATCTTAATGTAAATATCTGAGATGCAGAATAGCTGACATATGACCCCTGTGGAGGTCATGACCCACAGGTTGAGAAATGGTGAACTGATGGAATCAAGGCTGGAGAATGAGGAGCATACGCCTGTCGTCAAAGACAAAAGGTGCTCATGTAGACGAGGAGTTCAATTTATTAGAACTACTTAAAAAACGTTTTTATTATTAATTTGTCTGTGTGTCCATATGTATGCAGGTGTAAGTGTGTGTGCAACTGTGTGTATATGTGTGAACACGTGTGTGGAGAGCAGAGTAAAACTTGAGAAGTCATTTCTCAAATACTACCCGCTTTGTTTCTGAGACAAGAGCACTCATTCTCCTGGTACCCATTAGTTGGCTAAACTAGTTGGACAGCTAGCCACTTGTCTCTGCCAACCTAACACTGGTGTTACAGGTACCCAATACCACACCTGGCTTTAAAATTTTATTTAGTTTGTTAGTTTTTTATGTTTTACATATTTGACTTTTATGTTTTGAAAAAAATAAATGATCAAACCTAACCCTTATTACCCTAAATAATCCTTCCTTTATTCCACTAACCACTGGTATTCCCTCCTAACTATTTTTAAAAAGTTATTTTTTTTCAACACACTGATTTCACTTAATGGTGCTAGAGTGTGCATGGGTGCATGGAGAGCTATTTATTGGAGCATAGCTAATCTCTCAGGGGTTGAAGCCCCGAAGAAAACTGACTCGCTCTCCTCCAGAAGCTGTCAATTTCCAATAGTTCTTAAGCTAGGATTTGGGCTTCCTGACTATTTCTCCTATCCCTGCTAGCATTTTGTCTGACTTGACTGTGTGCAGGTCTTGTATATATAGTCCCAGCCACCATGAGTTCATGTGTGCAAGGGACCTCTCATACCCTAACACTATTACACTTCTAACAGCCACTGACTCTAGTTCTTACAATATTCCCATAGCCTTTTCTGTGATGACTACTGACTGAGACTTGCCAGGAAGGGGTATGGTGTAGCTGTCACATTTAGAGCTAAGCACTCTTCAATCTCTTTTCTCTGTATGTTGAAGAGTTGTGTCCCTCTGTATTAATAGCCATCTGCTATAAAAATAAGCTGCTGTGATGTGATTAGAGAGATGCACTAAACCTAGCTGTGTAAAGGTAAGTACATATGGGATAGTTTAATACTTTGTTCATTTAACAAACAGTAGTAGGTTCTCCTCTGGTCCAATGACCTAGGCATCCACAGGCTGTTACTCTGGTTTATAGTACCAAGAATGAATTTATTTTTGTGGAAAAAGTCTTAAATCCAATCATAAAATGGTTGGTTACTCCCATAACACTCATGCCACTATAGCACAGTGGGAATATCTTGACACATACTTGGCTTTCTTGATATGGCTTGTTAGGATCAATCTCTGCTCTTCCCTTTTTGTAAAGCAAATGCCTTACTACATGAGCAGTTACCTCAGCTCTTGAAATGCTTCTAAAATAAAATTAGGCATACTTATGAATATAATTTAGAAGGTGAGAATTCCAACTATGTAAGGAAACAGCTTTGCAGAAACTATGTTTAGTTGTGAGATCAACTAAGCGAGGTGATGTGTAGTGGGTTCTTTGTTTTAAGTAACTGAATTCACATTTTAAATGCATTATTCTTTTAAATTTTAAGCCATCCTGTGAAATGATTGTAATTAATATGATAGATAAAGCTCAGAAATTGCACATTTTGAACATACTGATTACTGAAGAATCCCTCTAAATAAACTACGAGGCCCCTCAGGGTTCTCATAAACTTCATATCCTGCTATTTCAAATACTTCCACGCTAAAAGTGTGCTTCAAGTGAAACAATGATAGAAATTAGGAATAGGATAGTTTTTGTTTCTTCCTAGGTTTGGGGAATTAGTGTTAGATTTATCTGGGCACAAATGTGATTCTTCTGGACATGTAATTCTTCTGTATATTGTTATGTTAAAGGGAATAAGGACCAATATATGTGGTGAGATAGGAGTAGAATTAACATACAAATTATATACAATTTACAAATTTATGCAAAACTGGAGTTTAAAAAGTATGGCTGAAGGATATCAGTTCTGATCATTATGTTGCATGATTATATAGGATATTACATACATCTTATTGGTAGGGGAGGCTAAAAAAGAATATACATGATATCTGTATTATTTATCACAGCAAGATATGTTGCTGGGTCCTAATGGCTCCCTCAGAGGAGGGAGTGAGTTGGTAGGGTATCAATGGCATAGACTTCGGGAGTCAAGTAAAAGGCAAACAGCAGACTCATTTATTCAGCAATGAGGAGAGCCTTATATAACCTCCACCCAGCACCCAGGCTTCATTCTGATCCATTGATATCACATGGTCACCCCTCATTCGCTAGGCAAGATCAGGACCTTTGCTAGTGCCTGTTGCTAGGCTCTCAGGCAGACCCCAGGTTGGCTCATCTCTCAGCTTTATAGGCCTTATCTTCCTACATATCCATCCTTTTCTAATTTATTACATGGGTGCAGAGCAAGAGCCAGAATTCTTTGCTCAGGCCTTGTTGATTTCTCCACAGGAGGGCTCAGTAACTAAGGACTGTACCTGTGTTAGATTGGCCCGCTGAAACAAGCTCTTACCTGTCATTGACTACCAGCCCTTAAAGAGCATCCATTCCTGGAGAGCTGCCGGGGGACTAGGAAGTACCCTTTCAAATTTCAGATAACCAGGCATGCAAAACCTCCTGCAGAGGACTGTGAGAAGGATGCCTAAGAACCATTAGAACCTGAAGAGTCACCTTAGTTGCTGCCCACTGCTGTTGAATATGCTGTAGGAGACATTTAAAGAGAATAAGGATTAACAATACCACCCTGCCAACTAAGGCATATCTGTGCATCCAGGAAGGATCAGAGAGCCTTTTTATATAATGCCAAACTTTTTCAGCTATGAGGGTAGGAATCCAGTATTGATTAGTGGCATTTTGTTTTCTGCTTGCCTTTGAGGCCTGAAATGGGGGGGCAGAGAGCTGGGGGATAGGGCTGGGGTACCTGGGAGTCATTGCAGTGTGAGGGAATTCCATCTTTAAGGGGCAGGCAGACATTGAGGCACTGCATTCCAAATGTACTGCAGTGGAGATGTAGTCTCCTGCAGCAGGAATGGAGCTACAGGGAAGCTGCATGTACAATCTTAACTGTAGCCATGTTCTCCTTAGTATATTTTGCAGGGCTTGACTTGTCTGTCTTCTCATCATTGTATGTCACAGAGAGATAAGACATGGAAAGGGTGGAGGTGAAGGAGAGGTTACTCATTTTTAGGAGAGGTCGCAGGCAAGCTACAAACAGAGAGAATATGACAGTCAACAGGGGTAAAAATTGTGTTGGACCTTCATGTTTTATGCTTGGTGGATGACTTCTGTGGTTTTTCTGGCCATGGCCATATTCCCACACAGTGTCTCTGGACAAGGGATGGCATTTGGGAGCCGAGCCTTGGTTCCACCTTCAGGAGTGGGGGTCAGCCCTCATGTGGAGGTCTCAGGTGAACCAAAACAAAACAAAAATGCCTTCCTAACCGGATGGGCAGACAAACATGGCAGACAATACAAAAGAAGGAAAGAAAGGGTGTTCCAACACTTTCCTGATGAAGGGACCAAAAGCACACATCAATGGGCATTCTCACTGAAATATACCATCTTGGGTGTTGTTGGAGGCCTCTATGTAGTTCCCGATTTCTCAGCAGCTCAGACCTGAAATAATCACACAGAAACTATATTATTTAAATCACTGCTTGGGCCATTAGCTCTAGCTTCTTATTGGCTAACTCTTATACCTTAATTTAACCCATTTCTAGTAATCTGTGTATTGCCACGAGGCTGTGGCTTACCGGATAAAGTTCCGACGTCTGTGTCCGGTGGGGCTACAAGGCTTCTCACTGACTCTGCCCTTTTTCTCCCAGCATTCAGCCTAGCTTTCCCTGCCTAACTAAGTTCTAGCTTGCTATAGGTCTAAAGCAGTCCTTTATTAACCAATGGTATTCACAGCATACGGAGGGGAATCCCACATCACTTGCGGGTGCTCTACAGTGTCACAAGTGAGGAGAGGGAGATGACCAGAGCCTCTTCAGTCACCAGATGTTGCTGGGTCCTAACAGTTCCCTCAGGCATGGTATCAATGGTATAGACACTGAGAGACTGGTAAAAGGCAAACAGTAGACTTGTTTATTCAGCAATGGGAGAACCTTATATTCCCTCCTCCCAGCACTCAGGCTGCTTTCTGATCCATTGCTAGCTCATGATCACTCTTCATTGGCTAGGCATGGTCAGGACCTCTGACAGTGCCTGTAGCTAGGCCCTCAGGCAGCAACATGTGGTTGCCCCTCTTTGATTAGGCATGATTAGGGCCTGTGACAGTGCCTGTTGATAGACCCTCAGGGAAACTCCAGGTTGGCTCATCTCTTAGCCTTGAAGGCCCTTTTTTCTACAGGTATTTATTGAAGAATAAAAAAATCATACCCAATTCAAGAAGATTAAAAGCACTAGCCTGTTAACCACTTTCCCCACAGAAGGGGAGAGCAAGGAGTTAATAAAGAACCTTCCTCTGTTCCAAGAAACAAGTCTAAATTCAGATATGAACATCACGTTTCTATGTACTGGAATCATGAATTATTCTACTGAGAGCTTTTACTTATTCCTCTATAACATATAGGAAAACAACCCTTGGAATGTCCATGCCAGGGTTCCACAAGGCACAGTATGTGTGGATTCTAGTAGATTGAACTAGTCACGATAAAATTAAGTACTCCAGCATTTTATTAAAAAAAAAACTACTGAAATGATGACATGAATCAATTGCTAAAGAAGATTGACCTAGTCACCCAACTTTTCAAACAGCATCTAGAAAATGTTGTGCTCTTTACTTTACTCCTTTATCAAATTAGTGCATCTATATTATGTTTGTAAAGTGAAAAAATGCATAGATTCTACTATCTAAAGTGTGTGTGTGTGTGTGTGTGTGTGTGTGTGTGTGCGTGCACTTGTACTTTTTCCAAGTCCTGTTATTCTTCTTAATTGGGAGAGTTTTTAGTATAAATGGTTAACACCTGTTTAAATCTTGTATGCTACAAGGACAACTATGTCTAAGAATTAAGACAATGTATTCAGGACTCAATTTTAGGCTTCCTAACATTTAGCTATGTTGTTTTTGTATTGGTTTGTTTTATTCTTAGGCAGTTCTTCATTCTTGATGGTTAGAATATTCAGGACAGTATTAAGTTTTTATGTCATATTTAGGCAATTTTAGATGGAAATAGATAACCTCATTCCTGACAGCTCACATGAAGGTTCCAAACTGAATCTACTAACTTGGCTGGTCTAAAGAATCAATTTCTGAACCAATCACCAACCAAATCAATTGTAGCCATTTGTCAGGTCTTCATCTCAGACACTAAATCAGGGTAGGATACAAATAATAAAATACATGGTACCCACTTTATATGCAGAGATATATATGCATGTTTTAGGGACTACTGTAAGGGTAAATTAAAGTGTATTTCTTCTCTGCTTTAGACTACAATGGCATAAAAACAGCATGGGCCCATGTAGCACTGCAAAGAATCTAGAATAGCTAAAAACAGCCTTGGAAAAGAAGAATATAATTAGAAGACCCATATTTTCTGACTTTGTAGCTTGTGCAAGAGACAATAGAATAGGTCAAAGAGTCATCCTTTTTTAACAAATAGGGCTTAAACAACTGGATATCTGCATGCAAAAAATGTTGGGCGCTTTCTTTGCATCAAATATGAAAATCAGTTTAAATGGACTCTAGACCTAAATGCAAAAGCCAAGTCTATAAAATTCTCAGAAGTAATTTAAAGAAAAAAAATCTTCATGAACTTATATATTCCTGAGCTACCTAAAAATACAAGCAATAAAATAAATAAATGGATAAATCAGACTTCACGAGGATTAAAAGTTTTATGCTTCAAAGGATGTTATTTTAAATACATGGAAACACAACCCACAGAATGGGAGAAGATATCTTCAAAGCATGTATAGGAGCACAGTGTCTGGAATATTTAAAGAATTTTTTCAAACCAATGATCAAATGACAAACTTGCTAATTAAAAACATATAAAGAGTACTCATTTCTACAGGAAGGTATCCCGGTAGCTCATCACATGGAACATATTCTAACTTTCAATTTAATACTTTTATGGAACTCCTGAGGGCAAATGAGTGGGATTCTGATGCTAGTTCCTTCTGCTTTCCAACGTTGATGTGGTGGTTTCTGTTTTATCTTTGTATATTTTATTGTTTTGTTATTATCTCTTAGAAACCTGTTTTTTTCTAATGAGAGCCAGAAAAGGAGTTGATTGGGATGGGAGGGAAGGTGGTGAGGAACAGGGAGAGGTAGAAGGAGGAGAAACTATAATTAGGATATGTTGTCAGAGAAAAGAATTCATTTTCAATAAAAGGGGAAAAAGAAAAAAATATATGGGAGAGTGTTCCAGACAACACTAGGGATGTTAAAATCTCAAGTATACATTATTAGTGCCCACTCTTTAGAATACCTTTAACTAAAAATGCAAGCAATGACAAGCAATAAAGGCACAGAAAAATCAGAACCCTATTGCAGGTTCTAATGTGATTGTGAACTGCCAACTTAACAGACTGGCAGAACCTTGAAATGTTGAATATAGGGTTTTTATGTGAATTGGCGATACTATGTTATATACCCAAGAAAAATCAAAATATCTCCATATGAAATGTGTAGACAAATGTACACAGAGATACTATCTATAGACACCCCAAAAGCAGAACCAACCCAAATCCAATCAACAGATGAATACATTAATAAATAAATAAAATATGGCCTATGCAGGCATCAAAATAGTATTTGGACAAAAGTTTGGAGTGTTCACACATACTATAGTGTAGACATATTGAGAAAATAATATGTTAAGGGAAAAAGAGTTCAGTCATGAAAGACCACACATATTCTTCCTTTTCTATAACCTGTCTAAAGTGAACAAACATATAGATATTAAATAGATTCTTGGCTGCCATTATCCTTTTCTCCCTTTTAAAATCTCCTGCTGATGAGTTAGGAAGTTTCTTTTGTGAGAGATGAAGATAAATAAAAGAGTAGTGCTGATGGCGTACCTCTATGAACTTACGCAGAAGCATCGACATAAAGGTAAAAGAATGAATTTTGTGCTATCTGAAATGTACCCTCCAATAAAGCTGTTGTTTTTTTTTTTTCTTAAAGAAAACATGTGGTTCCCATAGTGGAGTAATGTTTGAAGTATAATTTCACTGTGGGGGTGTGAAACTAAAATATGCATTTTCTTGGTAAATCTAAACTGGGAAACAAGAGTCAGACTTGTGGCTGAAACGAGCTGAGGGTGACCACAGTGATGCCAGAGCTGCCAATCAGCCCTGTCAACTCGCCTACCTCATCATGGTCCACAGTTTCAAACCTACATCTGTGAAGTTGCTTTTCAGTTTGATCACTCATGTTCCCATGCAGGTTTTACAATGCTCAGTAAGACTATATACATAGTTCGGCACAATGCTGTTTTTTTTAATTTAAGAAATACCTTGGTATATGAATAAATAAATAACTTTTAGGGAAGGAATGGGCACTTACATAAATATAGTAGATGGTTTGGTTATTATAGAACTTACTTTGCCTTTGTAAAAACAGAAATATATTTGACAAATGAAAACAGTAAGTACAGGAGCTTAAATAGGAAGACGAAACAAACAAACAAATAACTCACCAATAAAATCCCCCCAAAATAGAAATAGTCAAATTTGTTTTATTCATTGAATAGAGCAGAATCTTCCATTTCTAGATAAACTCTTGAGTATACTAAAAGATGATTTCCCACCTAAATATATATAATCATGGAATATATAATATGGAATTTGGATGTTTAAATATTTATTTAGTTCTTTTAAAGAAAAGATAAAGACAAAACCATTTCAAAGAAGAATTCAAAGAGAAGATAAACTAATAGATTGGGGATAATTAAAATAAATTCAAGTATTTTTTATCCACAAAACTGACCTTAGGGAGGGTAGAGATTACTTTCCAAACTAGATAGAATATATGTGAGGAAATAAAAATATTTTAATGGCCTTTGGTTATTTTCATTGCCTGTAGATTTACAAAATGGATCAAAATAATGAAAGCGTAGGATCAGATAACTGCTAAGGGTGCACTCTCGACATCTCTTAGTTCCTACTGAATATATACAAAGATTCTTTTTACTTACTGAACATTTGTTTTAAAATATTTTAGCAATCACAAAGTATCTGCAATTTTTTCACATTTTACACTAATTGTGCTAAGAATATCATCGTATATACCATGTTTGGCTGATATTCATGGGAGGCCTGCCATTTTCTGAGAGACAAAGGAGGATTGGATGGGGAGGACAAAGGGGAGATGGGGGACAGAGAGGAAAGGAGGGAGGGGAAATTGTGATCGTGAAGTAAAATAATAAGAACAAAAATAAGAATAACATCTTAAACACAGAGAAAACATAGATCTTGGCTGTGGAGTTACTGTGGAGACCCGGTAGCTTCTATCATTCTGAGTCTAAGAGCCAGAGCTGGCTGTTAATATAAGACTATGTAAAGCGGGATCTAATGAGAACTTTAAAAATATGTTAAATAGGAATAAATATTAATTTATTAGATGAAACAAATGTTAATTAAAATAAATAGGAAAATGGCATTCTACTGTTTAGTATTTTACAGACTTTGAGCCATGATTATTTGTGGGTCATAAAATCAAGAATCTGTGACAGATTTCGGGAAAAGGGAATGGAATAGAAGGCATGAAAGTGCATCTTGTACAGAGAAGGTAGGCAGCGTATGGTCACACCTGCAATTCTAGCTCTTACGGGTGATGCGGGGGTGGGAGGGCGTTGCTATGCATCTGAGGTCACTGGGGACCTCGTAGGGTTTCCCAGGCCATCCAGAGCTACACAGTTACTTCAAACACTAGATCAATCCAACAATCAAACCTTTGAGAAGTTACTTCAGACTCTAAGTCAATCAAGCAACCACACCTTTGTTTTATAATTCTTTAATATCAGTTGATACGGGGTATATATGCACAGGTGTAGACAGGTTCTGGATTGCATGGGAGTTATCTTTCTGCCAGCTGTCAGCATGTTAGCTTCTCTTCTAATCACAGTGATAAAATATCCTGACAAAAAGCACCTTGGTGCAGAAAGGGTTTGTTTTGGCTCATAGTCTGACATTTTGTCCCGGCTGGATATTCAGCACAGGGAGCTTTAGGCAGCTGGCCACGCTGTATCCATATTCAAGAAACGGAATGCTGAATTCTGGTGCTCAGCTCACTTTCTCCTGTGTATGCAGTCCAGCATTTCAGCCTAGGGAATGGTGCCACCAACAGTGGGTGTGCCTTCTTCCCTCTAACAACCTACTCTATTAATGTAGCCAAAGTAATCCCGAGCATGTGCGTCCAAACGCCCACCTCCCCAATGATCCTAGGGCTCATTCGTTTGACATATGAGATTAATCACCAATCAGAGTAGTTGGGAAGTCACAGCTGCCGTTGGCATCTAAACTTTTTGGAAGGACTGTCCATTGAATCTTCTCTGAACCGAACATGAGTACCCCTGAGCAAGAGCCTCTGAGCCTTCCAGGTCCTACAGCCCAGAGGTCAATGCCAAATACGGTTCTCAGATCTCCTGGTGTAAGAACAGTTCTGCTGAACCTCACAGGTCAGCGTGTATTTTCATTGCCATTTCTTTGTTATGTGCTCTTGTTGTGGGCAGGAGTCTCTAAGGAAGACTACAGGCTAAGGCATGTCAGAATTTCATTAAAATATGCACGACTCTGAAAAATCAAATTTTGGACCTATTGAACCATATTTAGGAAATGTTTTACATGTTATGTAATATCAAATCATAGTCTCATGTTTTATTTGGTGAAATGCTGGTTATTTATCTCTTTATACTGAAGTAATTTTAATTCTAATTGGGCTCTAGTAGTCTGAGCATCCACAAATATGTCCTTCCCGTGAATGGTGACAGCCAGTGAGCTGAATGGTAACAGCTCCTTGGAAATGCTCAGAAAGGTCATAGTGTTTTCTTACATCTAAAACATCTCTGTTCAATATGCTGTCAGTTGCTGTGTGTGCCAGCTCATCTACTTAGGGCACAATGTGATTCCCTCGTACAATGGCTTGCCATTCCCGTGTAGAAATTTCGGGGCTGCCACTGTCAATCGTAGAGCCACAGGGAATGAATGACTCCAGGAGCCAGGTCTGCACTTCCTTAATTTGTGGCACTCTTCAAAATGTCTTTCAGTTAAGAACTGCAATTGAAATGGGCATTCCTATCAGCTCCTCCAGGGCCGTGGTTTCAAAACCATTAAGTCCAGCCTTTCAAAGGCCAGGTCTGGAAAGCCAGATACATCCAAGATGGTTTCATTTCGAAGTCCCTTGAACTGAAGCCCAAACTTGAATCTTTTCCGTGTCCCCAGAACAGATTTCTTCCTACTGGGTCCTGGTGCTCCAGGCAGCGTCAGGGGCGGCTTACTCTCAAGGCCTGGGTCTCAGGTTGTGTCAGTCATTTGTCTTACTTTTCAAACCTATGATCCTAAGATGGTTAGGCTCTGACCAATGATTAGAATGCCCTCAAGGTATCTTGTTATTCTGATGCAAACCAATTGAGTTCATTTTCTCCCCCTTTCCTGTATTTTCTTTAAGCATGCCACTTTCCCGTTGTCTTTCCTTCAACTGGAAAATCAACAAGTATATTTCAATCCTCTGAGGATAGGTTTCCATTTCCTTTTATTTCTTGACAATTTCTTATATGTACATAGTAGACACTGATCATTCACACCCCCCTCGCCCACATCCCTCTCTCTCCCGCTGACACCCTTCTTCCCAGCATGCTCCTTTCCTGCTTCTGCGTAGGCATGCTGAGGAAGCACATGCGACCGCTGAATGTCAGCTCGCCCGGATACAGCTTTGCATCTGTTCACAGGAAACAGATTTCGAACCCTCAAACTGCGGTTGTGACAGCAGCAACAGAGACTGCTATGATGCTAGCCGTACCAGTGATCTCCAAGTGTCAGCTCTGCTACAAGGAGGATTTTATTTAATTTTTCCCCACTCCATGAAGTATCACTCTATTGTCCTTGTGTTATAGCTGGATTCATTAGTCTGTGTCAAGATACACAAGGAGTGAACAACAGAGCTAGGACCTAAACCTGTTTGTTTTAGAGCAGTCCAGGGCTTATCTCCACTTTCTTCCTTCCTTCTGTCTTCCTCCAGCTCCTTGCAGGAGTCTTTGGTGACTGTTGCATCACCTGTGAGCTCATGCAGGAGATAGAAGGAGCGAAAGGGTTAAAACTCTACTGCACAAAGTGTCTTCTGTGTTTGTAGACCAGTGAGATCCTATGAACTAGTGTTCTTATTTCTGTCCCTTATAGGGATATGGAAGTAGAATTCAGAAGCATTTACTTCACAGTACTAAGCCTGGACTTGCAATAGGGGTGAAATGTCCTGCAACTTGTTGCTAATATTCTCATTGGCACAGGGTACTGAGCACAAACCAAAGGAAACATTTTCTAGTCTGTGTACCCTGCATAAACAGATGTTTAAAAGTATGCTTGCCTGCACTTGCCCGGCATAGACATGAGACCCAATTAAGCTGAAATTCCATGGAAAGCCATCCAAAGCCCCTAGTTTACTCATCCAGTATAAACACTGTAAATGAATAAAATGCAGTGTGTTTAAACATAGAGAAATGGTTCCTTAAATTCAAGTAAGACAGATTTAAACACTGGAGGGGCCAGAAGTGATAGGCACTTTTTGTTGTAATTGGAAGAGCAATTAATTTAGAAAAGCACATGGTATAAAAATATCCAAAGGTCCTTATCCCAGGAACAAAGGATATTGACATTTTGCCATATTTGATTTAAAATTTAAAATAAAAGTAAAAGTAAAAATCAGGTAAAATGTGAGAGAAAGATGAAGTGTCTCTGCGGCCTTCCCAAGCCCATCCCTTCCCCCACTCTCCTTCTCCAGTGGCAGCTTCCCTCGGGAACTTGGGGCGATCACTCCAGTCCATGTTTTCATTTCTGACTGGATAGCCACAAGTCAAGTGTAGTACTGTCTTTAATTTAAATTTTATAAAAATGGTTTGCTTTCCATTGTGTCTTCTGATTTGTGTGTGTGCTTACTAAGTACCGCTCTTAATTCATATCTGCCTATTCATGTTGTTCTGTAGTTCTCCGTACCACAAATTTATTGTCCATATATTCTGTCTCAATAGCATACAGTGCTCCCATCTCTAGCCTGATTCTTTTTTCCTTATTAGAAGCATGGCTTCTTGCTGGCATGAACATGCATTTTCCTGGAGTTATACGTGCCTCGGAGTGAGATTGCTGAGTCATAGGTGTGCACATCTTCGATGCTGCTACACAATGACCAAACTTCCCTCCAAAGTGGTTGTGTCATTCTTCCCTGCAGCCAGCAGGGCTTTAGAGTCCCCTTTAAAAGTTTTACGAACATTTCATATTGTCTGGCTTTTGAATTTAGTAGCTCAGATTTCATTTCTAAAATTTTCTGGCCTTTAGGTTATATACAAGGGACACACCAAAGTGGGGCTTAGCATACATTTTTGTTGTTGTTGTTTGTTTGTTTTTGTTTTTTTTGAGACAGGGTTTCTCTGTGTCTTTGGAGCCTGTCCTGGAACTAGCTCTACTAGATTAGGCTGGCCTCAAACTCACAGAGATCTGTCTGCCTCTTCCTCCCGAGTGCTGGGGTTAAATGCATGTGGTACTACCACCTGGTTCTTAGCATAAATTTTTAATTATCATTAATAAAAAACATTGTTGCATCAGATCACATTTATATCAGATACATCTTGATGAGTGCTTTGGTTATGAGACAATATAATGGGACAAAACAATTTTTTTATTGTAGAGATTTAGTGAACCAAACAAACACTAGGAAATATTAATTTAGAAATATTTATTTATTCTAGAAAATATTAATTGTTGTTTTACTCATTTCTTGTTTTGTACAATATCAACTAAATGTTTTGTTCTGTTTTTTTTTTAATCAGCATTTGGCATCATGCTAGCATTGACTGATTCTTTTTCATTTGTTTGTAGAAAAACTTGCTTGGTACAGAGGCTCATCAACTGCACCTAAGATGTGGTAGTCATGTTACAGTGGTTACTGCATACAGTCCTGGAGAAGTTGGTGTAGGAGGTTCTTCTGTCTATGTGTTGCTTTCATTGGTTGAATAAAGAAACTGCCTTGGCCTTTTGATAGGGCAGAACTTAGATAGATGGAGTAGACTGAACTGAATGCTGGGAAGAAGAGCAGTGTGACAGACATCATGAAGCTCCTGCCTGAGACTGATGCTGGTTAGAATCTTTCCTGGTAAGCCACAACCTCGTGGTGTTACACAGATTGGTGGAAATGGGTTAGATCAGGATGTGAGAGTTGGCCAAGAAGAGGCTAGGTATAATGGGCCAGGTAGTAATTTAATTAACACAATTTCTGTGTGGTTATTTTGGGGGTTAAGCTAGCTGGGTGTGAAGCCCCTCCACCTATTCTAGCCCATCTTCATGCTTAAGTCTCAGCCCACTCCTCTTACTACAGAAGTGTTTTATGTGAAACTAAAATGAGAAGTCCCCAAAAATAAGGAAAAAAGTGAAAGTATGAGGCAGGGCAAAAAAAAGAAAACCTGTTAGAAAATAGACTTTCTTCTAGATGTAGCATTTGAAATCAATATTTTCCATTACATCTGCTTGTGATGATGAAATACATAACATCTCAATTGATAAAACCTGAGTGGCTAATCCATAAAACTGTACCTCTGTGGGTTGATATTGATTGTACTTTTCCTTTTTTTTAGATGCATGAATAGTATACCAGTTCATGGCGTGGGTGCGGTAACTGTGGAGTGTTTACAGCTGTAGCTCATAGGACAAGTGTGACACTTAGAAGCTTGAGAGAGAATGAAGACATATAATGTCCTGCTTCCTTCCCTTTTGCCTTTGTGTGGATGTAAGAATGGTGGTTTAAAACAGAGAACCCATTCCCTGGGGACCAACAGGCCTCCTCTGCCAGGAAAGCAGGCTAGCTAATTGCAGATCTCCATCTCTCCCTCCATTTCTCTAAGCCAGTCCCCCAGTCTCCTCTCCAGCTCTGCAGCAGAATACCTGCTGCAGTCTCCCTTCCCCTCTTGCACCCATCTCCAGTGGACCACACAGATGGGTCCCTCCAAACTTCCTTCCTTCCCATCATTGATTTATCCTACCTCCCAACTCCAGCAGGCACTCCTCTGGAACCCACAGGCCACTCTATGAAAGCGAGATGGTTAACCGCAGATCTTCACCTCTCCCTCCATTCCTCCAAGTCTAACACCCCAGGATCATCCCCAGTTCTGTAGAAGACCTGCTGTCGCAGCCTCTCCACACTCTCTGCCCCCATTCCCAGGTGACTAACTACTCAGATCCTGGTAGGCTGCCCTGCTTCCCTCCCTCTTGTGAAGCCCCTCCACCTATTCTAGCCCATCATTTTACCTGGCACCTTCAGTTCCCACACCTCTTAGGAAACCAGAAGACAGCACACAGCCACCACACTCTTCAGTGAATCAGAGAGGTCATCAGACACCAAGGAACAAAACACCCACACAACAAAGACAACGCCAGATATCAGTACCTGGAATTATATTTGTCCAAAAACTAAATGTCAGTGCTAAAACACAAATAACAGCCAGGACATTATGTCTCTACCAGAACCTAGCCACCCTACCCCAGAAATCCCTGAATATTCCAACATAGTTGATGCACAAGTAAAAGGCATTAAAACAGCCTTTATGACTATAATGGAGGTGTTTAAAGAGGAAATGAATGAATCAATTAATGAAATGAAAACATAAACAAACAGTGAAAGAAAATGAATAAAATCATTCAAGACCTGAACTTGAAAATATAATCAATATAGAAAACCCAAACTGAAGAAATTTGTAAAAGAAAAATCCAGGAACTTAAACAGGTACCAGAGAGGCAAGTTCTACTAACAGAACACAAGAAATAAAAGACAGAATCGCAGGCATTGAAGACATGATAGAGGTGGACATATCAGTCAAGGAAAAGGTTAAATCTAAAAATCTTATGGCACAAAACACCCAGGAAATCAGTGATGCCACTAAAAGACTAAATCTAAGAATAATAGAAATAGAGGAAGGTGAAGAAGCACAGGCCAAAGGCACAGAAAATATTTTCAACAAAATCATAGAAGAAAATTTTTCTAAACTAAAGGAGATGTCTATAAAAGTACAATAAAGATACAGAGTACCAAAAAGACTAGAGAAGAAAAGAAAGTCCCTTTCGTGCATAATAATCAAAACACTAAATTAGAGAATAAAGAAAGAATATTAAAAGCTGCCAAGGGAAAAAGCCAAGTAACATATAAAGACAGACCTAGAAGAATAATATCTTATTTCTCAGTGGAGACTCTATAAGCCAGAAGGTACTGGACAGATATGCTGCATATTCCATAAAAGCCTGCCCAGATTACTATATCAAGTAAAACCTTCAATCACAGCAGATGGATAAAATAAGACATTCCATGATAAAACTAATTTTATCAATATTTATCTACGAATCTAACCTACAGAAGGTGCTAGAATGTAAACTCCAACATAAAGAAGTTAACTACATCCAAGAAAACACAGGGAATAGACAATACCAGACAAGCAAACTCAAAATAAGGGGAAACAAGCAAACACACACACACACACACACACACACACACACACACAGAAAAGAACCACAACAGTAACAAAGTAGCAGAAATGAACAATCATTGGCCATTGATATTTCTCAACACCAATGGTCTCAATTCCCCCAATAAAAGGACATAGACTAGCACAATGGATGTGAAAACAAGACTCATCCTTGTGCTGCACCAAGAAACACATCTTTTTTTTTGTTTTGTTTTGTTTTTTTTGTTTTGTTTTTTTTCCATACATTGTTTTGTTTTATTTTTTCCATTCAAGAACATAATTAAAGAAATAATTTTTTTTCCTTTCTTCCCCTTCTCCCGGTCCCCTCCCACTACCCC